>OY720442.1:59020130-59169499 GCA_963082915.1 Dolichopus griseipennis
ATTTTGGGAGGTACGTTACAGTTATACGAACCACCACTTCAATTTGTCTCAAATTTGAAGAGTGTTAAAAAATTGGACTGACCAGCCTTGTAACAAATTTCAAGTTCCTATCTTAATAAATTTCCAAAATATGCGTGTTAAATCTAGAAAGACTTGTGGGTGGTATCCAATTTATCCCAGATTAAAGATACATGAGAGGAACTGATAAAAATATACTTGTTCAAAATTTAAAGTTTTGTCTTAATTGGTTGCGAAGACATAGTCATAAGGTTGGTGCTCGTGGCTAGCTCGTAAACTTTTAGAATTCTCATGGTCCGATTTTACCAATTCGATCTCCCACTTTCTTTCGACATTAGTAACCTACAGTATAAATTTCATTAAGATTATTTTACAAGACAATCGTTATTTTTTGAGTTATCGTGCGAGTGGGCGGACGAAGGGTCATCGCTAAATGGTTGACTCAGGAGCTAACGCTGATCAAAATATCTATACTTTTACATACAAAGCTTGGTTTTTTTTGTGCATACAAACCCCGTATCTCAGTAACTATACCTCAATTAGAGGTATAGGGGTATAAAAATTAAATTCTAATTACAGTTTAGGTATCAAATTATACTTGAAAACAATCGGTAAAAAAATAATGTTATATATGATAGGCACCAAGGAATTTTTAGGTATTGATTATAGGTGCAGTAACTAAAAATTAATATTTTGACAGGTTGCCTCATCTGTGTAAAAATATATAAACTTGAATATAATATTATGCTATATATATGTATAAATCAGTTAATATGTGCAGAAGATATTATATTATATTAGGTTCACAAAAATTTTAATTTAATTATTGACTTAATTTGTCTCTTCTAGAATTACTGATAAGTCTGAAATACACCTAATTATAATAATCATAATATTTTTCTTTTCAAATGAAATGTTTCTGAACTTTACCATCTGCTTGTATTTCGAATTTAATATTGGAATACAAAAAAATATATTTATGTAATTTTAAATTGATTTTTAGTAATTTTGATTTTTAAAATGAATGTGTAAAAGAAGTCTGATTTCATTGCTCACAAAAATTTTCATTAAATATTTATTTTATTTATTTCTAACAAAAAATATATAAAATTATCATGGAAAACAATAATAAACAATAAGTTGTTATTGTAAATTTTAACTCAGTCGTCTCAACTCAGTCCTATACCTTATTTTTTTTCAAAAAAAATTTAAGTAAAAAGATATTTTAAAATAAAAAACAAATAAAAACGAGGAAGATTATAGTTGCCCTTGTCAACATTTAGATACCCGTGCATACCCACTAACCGTTATTTATTTCCTCTATGCTATTATAAATATTACAAAAAAAATATAAGAAAGTAAAATAGTTTAAAAAATATTTAACTTATTAGGTATCCCATAATTTTTGATTAACTTATTATCCCATAAAAAAAAAAAAAATAGCCCACCCTAAAAGTTGGTCCGAGTGATGTCCAACTTTGCCAACTAACTTGTCCTATTACTTTACCTGCCCAGTTTTGATTTTAACTTCGTAGCTTCATTAGATTCACAGTTATCGAATTGATTACTTTGTATGGCAGCTGCCCGAAAACGGGTCCGTAACATTTTGAAACTTCATATAAGTGCTCGATTCATTATATAACTAACAGTGTGTAGTTTTTATCCTCTTAGTATTATCAGTTTACAAGAAATTGATATTGGTGCAAAGAAGTTGTGTAGCAGCCCCCCGAAAATGGGGCCGTAACATTTTGAAACTTCATATAAGTGCTCGATCCATTATATAACTAACAGTGTGTAATTTTCATCCTCGTAGTATAATCAGTTTCCAAGAAATTCATATTGGTGCAAAGAAGTTGTATAGCAGCCCCCCGAAAATGGGGCCGTAACATTTTGAAACTTCATATAAGTGCTCGATTCATTATATAACTAACAGTGTGTAATTTTCATCCTCGTAGTATAATCAGTTTCTTAGAAATTCATATTGGTGCAAAGAAGTTGTGTGGCAGCTCCCCAAAACCTTGATCTGGTCTTAACCAAAAAGAATAGGGAACCTCAAAAATGTCCCAAAAATGTTTTGTGTGAATTTCAAAACTCTTGCTCTAATTTTTCAATTCCATCTCTTATAATTAATTTTTAATTCACGAATATATTAAACTTAAGCCAAATCAACTTCATATGATCATTATTCATATAATAATCATCATGATGATTCATCATATATATTCATAAATATCTATCAATATCAATAAGCCATTTACTTAAAAAAAATCTTTGTCTTCTTTTTTGCTTATCTTAAATAAACTACGCATCATTTAAATCATATGAAATTCTAACTCGAAATCGTTATCTACTTTTTGTAACAAAAACAAAAAACAAACAAGAAAACAAACAACAAAAAAAAACAAAATTCATGTAATTTCATGTTAAATACAATATGCATACATAGTAAAATTTTAGATTTTTGTATTAAAATATTGGAGTTAAAAAAGTTAGTTGTTCGAGAGCTACCCGAAGTTTTGGTCCGATCTTAACCAAAAAAAATAGGGAACCTAGAAATTGATTGAAAAATATTTTGTGAAAATTTCAAAACTGTAGCTCTTTTAGTTTTTGAGTTATCGTGCTGACACACAGACGGACGGACAGACAGACATAGCTAGATCGATTCATTTTTCGATTCTGAGCCGATACGTACCCTTGGCACTATATCTAGCTCTTCTAGATCGATGCGTTACAAACGGAGGAGCAAATCTAATATACCCGATGTCATATATGTATGCACGGGTATAAACAATTTGATGGACACATATGATTGTCCTGATAAAAAAAAATAGTAATGAAATAATGCGATTTTGTCTTCAAAGTATAATTTTTTAAAAACTTATATGAAAATGACTAATTGGATTCAATTTTTCCGTTGAATAATTTTCAATTAACAGCTGGGTGGCACAGCTGTTTGAGTGCCGACTTTTAATTTGAATGGATCCGGTCAAATGAATGCCATAACCAATAATTATTAATTACATATCTTTAATAAAAAATACATTAATATAATAATATAAACAAATGCAGAGTTTAAACAAATAATTTAATTGAATAATTAAACTCACAGATATACAAATACCTTGTATCTAGAAATTAATGTGTTGTATACCAAATAGAAATTGAATTAATTGAAAATCTAAAACGTTTCTACATCTTAAAGGGTCAAGTTATACTGTGTGTGGAATTTCCCCCTTTACTAACATATACCTATGGTAGAGACACGCTTATTATTTAAAATTACTGTTGAAAAGTTAGCACTTACAAAAAAATGAAAAAAATCTTAAAAGATTAATTTAAGTTGCAAAAATAATTAAAAATGTGATAATTACTGATTATAGTTAAAAGAAATTTGAATGGCTTCTTTAAAAGACAAGAATGCTATATAAAGAATTTTAATTCTGCTGCTGTGGAATCTTTTCAAAATCGCAGTTTCTTCAAAAAATTCCTTTTTAGTTCTTTTTATTTGTTTCCCCCAAAAAGGGTATTTTTAAAAAACAGTATGTACTAAAAATATTGCAATTTTGTGAAAAAGGGATTCAAATATTTAGGATTACGATCTGCACTCCGACCATTGCAATCCAGTATCCGTCATTTTAAATATGATAATCTACTTTTGATAAATTTGAATAAAATAACTAAAAATTTTTAAAGGTTTGTCTTATCATTCATTTTTATCTGACCTATGGAGTAATTAATGGCTTAGTGAATATTACGATTAAAGAAACTGAAGCCTAGCCTAAATGAACTGATGAATGCCCTACACTCCTTAAAGAAGTCGAAAAGGAATAAGATAAAAACCCCTATCATTTCGACTAAATAATAAATTAGCTTCTGTTTTTATTTACGAGATATTTCCCATATTTTAAATAAAAAGAAACCAAAAATGTTCGTCCTTAAAAATTTTTTGCTCATATTTATTTTTAACTTTTTAATAATAATATTTATATATGTATACTATATCCATATAAAAATTTGGTATTTTATGTAATAAAATTATCCAATAAATTTCAAAATAACCATACATTATAAAAATGTCTTTATTCAAATAAATGGGTTCATTTTGTACAATTTGGTTAAAAAAAAAATTTTTATATTTTATATTTTTACAAGAAATCGCGACATCTTGAACAGAAATAAGTATTATTTTTTTTTAACAAAACAAATACATAAACAAATAAATTTTATATATTTTTATGCCTTTAATTTTCATATATTATTATCGTTTAATACAATAATGTCCTTGATGTCAAAATGAATATCAAAATTCATTCATATATTATTCTTACAACAAAAACAACTTAAACGAGGAAGAGTGTAGTAGAGTAGACTGTGTCAACTCTGGGATACCCGTATGACCGTTACATAAACATTATATCATTATTATTATAAACATTAATTACTTTTGGCAAAATTTCAAACATACCAGCTTTATTAGGTGAAATATAATACTCATATAAAAGAAGGAGTTGTATGGCAGCTACTCGAACTCTTTGCAGTAGGCCAACCAAATTTTGCAGTAACTTTGGCCATTACACTAAACTATTTTTGGCAAAATTTCAGACACCCAGCTTTAATGGGTATAGAGTAATGCTCATATAAAAGAAGGAGTTGTATGGCAGCTACTCGAACTCACTGCAACAGACCAACCAAATTTTGCAGAAACTTTGGTCATAAAACTAAACTACTTTTGCCAAAATTTCAGACACGTAGCTGTAATAGGTACAGAGAAATACTCATATAAAATAAGAAGTTGTATGGCAGCCACCCGAACCCATGGACCAAAATGGCTGGATTTAAATAGCGATGACGGCTATTGCAAAAAAACGAATTTTCGAAAATTTCAAGATCCTAGCTCCTTTAGTTTTTGAGTTATCGTGCGGACGGACGGACGGACGGACGGACGGACAGACGGACAGACGGACGGACGGACGGACGGACGGACGGACATACATAGCTAAATCGATTTTTTTTTCGATTCTGATCCGATCCATACACTTGAGTCTATATCTACCCCCCCTCCTTCTCTGCGTCACAAACGTAATGGCAAATTTATTATACCCTTTGACTATATAGTCATACGGGTATAAAAATTGTATTTTATATTATTTTTTGTATTTATGACAAAGTGGTTCTGTTTAACAATACCGTCCTGTATGTGTAGCTTAAACTACTATTGGTTTTTAATAAAAAAGAAAATAATATGAAAGGAAGCCCACATGTACATTTTGTATGTAGATAATTCAATATTTCTTTAAAAAATAAAGTTCAAACTCTACACGTGAGTTGAGTTGCAAATTGATGAAGTAATTAAAATACAATAAGTATGTACCGTAAGAATAAGCTCTTTTATAGTATCTCTAATTTTAATAGAAAATTGTTTTGAGTACTGAGATGTAAAAAAATTCCTTTGATTTTCAACTTAATACTATACTTACAAATTTTTTTTATCACATAACTTTATCTAATGCTACTTATTTAAGATAAAGTACGAAATGTAACGAAATGTAAGTCACTAAAAATGTATTTTGTAATCGTGAAATAAACATCAAACTCCGATTTTGGTAACTTAAGTATTATGTTTGGTCTGTACTTTTATATGTTGTAGAAGCATGGGCGCTTAAAGTGACGGCTTTAATTAGAAGCTAGAAGATTTTGAAATGTGATGTTACAAAAGAATACTTAAAATACAAACAATGATAGAGTTACATATCTTGAAGTTTTCAGAAAATTAAATATAAATAGACAACTTCTTCTAATTGTTAAACGCAGAAACCTTAGTTACTTTGGTCACATAAATACGAGGCTCCAAATACGAACTACTCCAATTAATTATCGAAGAAAGAATCGAGTGCAAGAGGAGCATCAGACGGATATATTCGCAACTGGACGCGTATTAAAACAGTAGGAGAATTAGTTCACAGTGCAAGATAAAGAAGAGAATATTCCAATATTATTGCAAGACTACAATAAAACGTGTATAAAGTGATCGCTTAATATCCAGTAGTAGATTGGCAGTAGAAGAAGAAGAAGTAACTCGATATTGTGTTAATAATTTTCAACAAGATTTTTAAAAGATTCCAATACACTCCCCAAAAAAATTTTATTTATCAGTTAGACATTAATTTCTTTCCAGTTTGTATTTGACAATGCGTTAGCAATAAGTGACAAGTTACGCTTTTTAGTTTCAGCGCATCGGAGTTATGCATATTTGCAAAAATCTCTAATTCCAAGTTTTTGTGGGAAAATAATACTTACCGTTTATTATATTACGCTTCTCAAAAGAGTAAAAAGTATGCTCCATATCAGGAATGCCTATTCCATTTCAATCGATTTAACGGTGGGACAATTTTCAAATTTTTAAAAAATATAAACAGTTTAAAATGAAGCGCATACCGTTTTAGTTATATTTTTAGTTTTGAATAAACATAAATTTGTAGTATTTTACCATTGACTTTTTCGCAAAATAAACTTCGGGACGCAACAAAGGAAGCGGGTATATATAGACTCAAAGGTATGGATCGGCTTAGAATCGAAAAGCAAATCGATCTAGCTATGTTTGTCCGTTCTTCCGTCCGTCCGTAAAATTTAGTTAAGGTAATGCAGTGGGCTCGAGTAGTTGCCATGCAACTGCTATTTTTTATTCGGCCATTACTCTATGTCAATTTAGTAGTTAATTTTAATTGCCAACTTCTGAGAAAAAAAGTTCCTGAAGTAGAAGAGGTTTGAAGAGTTGCCCGTCAACTTATATTTTCTTTTATACATAATTGAGGGCCTTAGCTGTACATCTAAAATTTTGTTAAAAGTAACTCACTCAGTCTACTCTATTTTACTCTTCTTTATTTTTCAATAATAATTTTTTTCAATTAAATGTACTATGAACTGCTTACTCGTCACATCATCGAGCCCCTAAATAAAATAACTAATAAAAACCAATTTTGACAATCGAAATTACATTTTAGTTTATTATGAAATACACAAATTTACAAGTTACCTTATCCCGATTACAATACTTTTCTTAACCAAAAAAATTAAAGGAAGCAATAACACAACAGAAGGAGACAGTAAATTGTACGAGTGTCATTGATGGTATAATATATAATATAAAAATCTTTTATTTTCTTGTTTTTTAAATAATTTTAAATGGTTTTCCAGTTAAAAATTTGTTTTGTGTTATATTTTGGTGTCATTTTAAATCAAAATGGATTTTTATTTTAAAACATAAAGAAAAATTAATATAACTTAATCCTACATAATATTATGCGTTCAAAGTCTTGTACAATAAATGTTTTTAAAAAGAAAATTTATTTGATTTCTGGAAAATATACGTATAAGTTTTGTTTTTCAAAAAGGCACTTTCAGTTTTTTTGAGAATTATTTTATATTGATTTTGAAAATAATATTAATTGGTTTATAAAATATTTTTTTTTATAGTTTTTAAATTGATAAATATTTAAATAAATTTGATATATAATTTACATTTTTCGGTTACGATAAGTTTTCCATTTTTGGAAGTTCAGTAATAACTATATGTAGTTTAATAGCCAATTAAACTTACTTAATGGAATTGAGGAACTTTGTCATATATGAGGGTTTAGTAAGAATTATAATGCCAACAACTTTAATTTATAATATATTAAAAAATTATAATATAACAATTAAAATTTTATTAGTCCTACACTATAACTTTTAGAATTATACTAATATTAAGTATGACTCTGTCAAATTGTTAGGCAACTTTTTGTTATACTAATTTATTAAGTACAAATGCTAGTTTCTAATGCACTAAAGGAGGAATCAGGAATTCTTAAAAATGTATTTCCATGATATTCAGCTGGACTAATCGTTAAGGTTTAAATCTTTATTGAAGTTGATATAAATTTTTCGGAGAGCAATGCCATAATTCTTTCGTATTAAAGTTTACATTTTTCCATTGAAGTTCTTATAATATTCGATTTAGAAAATTTAATATCTATCTGTCTAACATTTTGTGATTATAAAAAATACTCCAACACATTATCACTTTTAGCTTATAAGACAATATCATAATTTGTATGCTTTGAGAGCTTTATAACTGGACAATAGTAAAAGTTCCTCAGATAAAACAGATAGACTGGGTGGCACAGTAGTAAGAGTTCGGACCTTTCATGCAAAAGGCCCGGACTCAAATCCCAGTGTAAGTAAAAAAACTTTTTTGGTTTTCGACCAGACTCAGCTACCATTCGCCATTGGGCTCAAATTAATTGCTTAATCAATAATTAATAATTATACATCATTAATAAAAAATACATTAATATAAATTTATAAAGAAATAATTTAATTGAATAATATAACTCACATATTATATAGAATACCATATAACTCAAATATAAAATATTACAATAAAAACAAAAAATAGAATTGTATCTCTTGAAAATCCAAGACGTCATAAGGTTAGTAATATCTGATGTTTAAATTGTATGTGAAATTCATTAAGATCAATTCTAATAACACGAATATAATATGATAGCTGACCTGATCAACTTTTTCATAACTTTTAAATATGGTACATTACTTGTTTTCTGAATCTTAATCAATTGTAGAACATGAATCCAGTCTAGGTTTCCCATTTAATTCATCATACTGCAGCTGTAATGGATATGATAAGAAAGAAATCACAAAATATTTTACTTATAAATCCCCAGACTTAGCTAGTTCCAGCTGAAATACTCCTAGAAGTCATGAATTCAACAATTCAAACGATCTACCGGTTAGACAAACTGCAGAAATGGGAATGTTTCTGAACGCTACTAAATGGATCTAAACTTAAACTCAAATGAATTTAATATAAGCTTTGTGGTATCTAATGGAAGTGGCAAAACCGTGCCACTTAAACCAACGAACAAAAAATCTTCAATTATTTAATATGAGTCGGAATAACATAATATAACAACATTTAAATAACACAAGTCCAAAGCAACAGATCCTGAACGCGCATTTAGTTTTAATAGTGGAATGTGTAGCAATGTTGTATAATAGCTTTATTTCTCAAGTATTAAATTTTCAAAATTTTATATTCTATAAATTTTCTTAATATCTTAATATTATAAAATTTTAATTTATTAATATTTTGGAAATACGAAATTTTCTCATATATAAAAAGTTAATTTTAATCATAAAATTTTAAGATGAAGAACCTCAAAGCTATTAACCGTTTGACTTAACAAATATTTAGTTTTCAAGTATTATGCTTTACTTTAATATTCAACTCATGTTTTAAAATTAAATGAAGATATTTAGATACTATACATACTTTACTTAGATACAATATACATACTTACACTATTTTTCAATTTTCCACATAAAAATCAAAATAAGTGTTAAAATATTCTTTGTTATTAAAATGTAATAAAATTCAAGGATTTCTTAAATTCTGAAAATTCAACAAAAGTGGTAATATTAAATATTTATATTTTTATTTTTGTATACTTATATGTATATACATTATATTTAGTTATATTTTTTGATTAGAATACTTTTCTTCTTAATATATATATGCAAAAGATTTCATATATACAATATATCATATTAATATTAGTTATTGCTTTTCTTTATACAACAGTATGTTAATAGTTTTTTATACCCGTATGACTATATAGTCATTATACCCGTATGACTATATAGTCAAAGGGTATAATAAATTTGCCATTACGTTTGTGACGCAGAGAAGGAGGGGGGGTAGATATAGACTCAAGTGTATGGATCGGATCAGAATCGAAAAATAAATCGATTTAGCGATGTATGTCCGTCCGTCCGTCCGTCCGCACGATAACTCAAAAAATAAAGGAGCTAGGATTATGAAATTTTCACAAATTCGTTTTTATGCAAAAACCGGAATCGCTATTTAAATCCAGCCATTTTGGTCCATGGGTTCGGGTAGCTGCCATACAACTTCTTATTAAATATGAGTATTTCTCTGTACCTATTGCAGCTGCGTGTCTGAAATTTTGTCAAAAGTGGTTTAGTTTTATGGCCCAAGTTTCTGCAAAATTTGGTTAGTCTACTACAGAGGGTTCGAGTAGCTGCCATACAACTCCTTCTTTTATATGAGCTTTACACTACACCTGATGAAGCTGGGTGTCTGAAATTTTGCAAAAAATAGTTTAGTGTAATGGCCAAAGTTACTGCAAAATTTGGTTGGTCTACTGCAAAGGGTTCGAGTAGCTGCCATACAACTCCTTCTTTTATATGAGCATTACTCTACACCTAATAAAGCTGAATGTTTGAAATTTTTCCAAAAGTAATTAACCGGATGATATAATGTATATGTTACGGTCATGCGGGTATCCCAGAGTTGACACTGTCTACTCTACTACACTCTTCCTCGTTTTTACTTTAATTTATATTTTAGCACAATATGACTTTGATTTTTATACCCGTATGACTATATAGTCAAAGGGTATAATAAATTTGCCATTACGTTTGTGACGCAGAGAAGGAGGGGGGGTAGATATAGACTCAAGTGTATGGATCGGTTCAGAATCGAAAAAAAAATCGATTTAGCTATGTATGTCCGTCCGTCCGTCCGTCTGTCCGTCCGTCTGTCCGTCCGTCTGTCCGTCCGTCTGTCCGTCTGTCCGTCCGCACGATAACTCAAAAACTAAAGGAGCTAGGATCTTGAAATTTTCGCAAATTCGTTTTTTTGCAATAGCCGTCATCGCTATTTAAATCCAGCTATTTTGGTTTATGGGTTCGGGTGGCTGCCATACAACTTCTTTTTTTATATGAGTATTTCTCTGTACCTATTACAGCTACGCGTCTGAAATTTTGGCAAAAGTAGTTTAGTGTAATGGCCAAAGTTACTGCAAAATTTGGTTGGTCTACTGCAAAGGGTTCGAGTAGCTGCCATACAACTTCTTATTTTATATGAGCATTACTCTATACCTATTGAAGTTGGGTGTCTGAAATTTTGCCAAAAATAGTTTAGTGTGATGGCCAAAGTTACTGCAAAATTTGGTTGGTCTACTGCAAAGGGTTCGAGTAGCTGCCATACAACTTCTTATTTTATATGAGCATTACTCTATACCTATTGAAGTTGGGTGTCTGAAATTTTGCCAAAAATAGTTTAGTGTAATGGCCAAAGTTACTGCAAAATTTGGTTGGTCTACTGCAAAGGGTTCGAGTAGCTGCCATACAACTTCTTATTTTATATGAGCATTACTCTATACCTATTGAAGTTGGGTGTCTGAAATTTTGCCAAAAATAGTTTCGTGTAATGGCCAAAGTTACTGCAAAATTTGGTTGGTCTACTTCAGAGGGTTCGAGTAGCTGCCATACAACTCCTTCTTTTATATGAGCATTATATTTCACCTAATAAAGCTGGTATGTTTGAAATTTTGCCAAAAGTAATTAATGTTTGTAATAATAAGGATATAATGTTTATTTAACGGTCATACGGGTATCCCAGAGTTGACACAGTCTACTCTACTACACTCTTCCTCGTTTTTTTTTTTAATTGAACTATTATGAAAAGTTTAAAAGGAAAATTGAGAAACATGAATAACGGTAAATAAATCATATTCATATATTATAAATTTTAACATCTGTTTTCAAAAACTATACAAATTGCAATTTAAATTTTTCAGTTGGAACTAATATATTGTACAACTTTTACCTTGAAATTCAAATAAAACCATATACTTACCTTTTTCTATGAAACCTAATTTATTTTTAGCTTTTTTATTAATACTTTGCAATTTATTTGGATTATGCTCAAAACTGGGCCAGTTAAATAAAGTCATATGGTATAAGTCCATTATTGCTTTATTTCATCTATGAATAAGAATACCCAGGAACCAACTCTAAGATCCGTTTTTGAATTGAATTATTTTCATACAAATGTAACAAGGAATATGAAATAATAGTTTCGGGGGCGGTACAATATTTCGGTTTTTAAAATCTTGAAAATTAAAATCTCGAAAATCAATAATTATTTTTTTTATCTCCAAGATCCGTTTTTGATTTTAATTTTTTCATACAAGTGCAACATTTGAAATAATAGTTTTAGGGGAGTTCGATATCTAGGTTTTGAAAATCTTGAAAATTAAAATCTCTTTTTTTAAAATCTCGAAAATCAATAATTAGGTACCTACTTTTTTATACCCGTATGACTATATAGTCAAAGGGTATAATAAATTTGCCATTACGTTTGTGACGCAGAGAAGGAGGGGGGGTAGATATAGACTCAAGTGTATGGATCGGATCAGAATCGAAAAATAAATCGATTTAGCGGTGTATGTCCGTCCGTCTGTCCGTCCGTCTGTCCGTCCGTCTGTCCGTCCGTCTGTCCGTCCGTCCGTCCGTCTGTCCGTCCGTCTGTCCGTCCGCACGATAACTCAAAAACTAAAGGAGCTAGGGTCTTGAAATTTTCGGAAATTCGTTTTTTTGCAATAGCCGTCATCGCTATTTAAATCCAGCCATTTTGGTCCATGGGTTCGGGTAGCTGCCATACAACTTCTTTTTTTATATGAGTATTACTCAGTACCTATTACAGCTACGTATCTGAAATTTTGCCAAAAGTAGTTTAGTTTTATGGCCAAAGTTTTTGCAAAATTTGGTTGGTCTACTGCAGAGGGTTCGAGTAGCTGCCATACAACTTCTTATTTTATATGAGCATTACTCTATACCTATTGAAGCTGGGTGTCTGAAATTTTGCTAAAAATAGTTTAGTGTAATGGCCAAAGTTACTGCAAAATTTTGTTGGTCTACTGCAGAGGGTTCGGGTAGCTGCCATACAACTCCTTCTTTTATATGAGCATTACACTACACCTAATTATGCTGGGTGTCTGAAATTTTGGCAAAAATAGTTTAGTGTAATGGCCAAAATTACAGCAAAATTTGGATGGTCTACTGCAGAGTGTTCGAGTAGCTGCCATACAATCCCTTTTTTTATATTAGCATTACCCTACACTTAATAAAGCTGTATGTTTTAAATTTTGCCAAAAGTAATTAACCAGATGATATAATGTATATGTTACGGTCATACGGGTATCCCAGAGTTGACACAGTCTACTCTACCACACTCTTCCTCGTTTTTGATCAAATTTCGTTTTTACAAGGTATCAAAACCAGGTTCCTAGATTAGAAATTTAAATATGACAGCCCCTGACAAAAAAAAATCTACAAACAAAAGAGATATTTTGATTTCCGAGATTATTGGAAAAAAAAAACACGAGATTTCGATTTACAAGATTTTAAATACCGAGAAATTGTACCTGTTTTTAAGAAATTGAAAAAAATTCAATAGTTTACCAAAAAAAATTTTATGAATTTATTTCATAGCGCTTCGAAAATATGGATTCGATTAACATGAAATGTTAAAATTTACAAATTATATTGTTTAAATCAAAAATTTTAATATAATGAAACTTATTGGGTGTAGCAATATGTATATAGCTAAGCTACTAATAAAAGTAACTTATAAGAAATCTTATAAATGTTTAATTAGTTTGGGTTTCAAAAACTGAAACGTAAAGAAAATTTCTTTAACGAATCAAAAAATTTGTAATGAATTAATGTTAAGATTCTTCATATGCTCAGAAGAGTAATCATCTTAAAATTTTAATAATTAGGGTATTTTTGAATTTTATAATTCAGTGAAAGCATTAAAACTTTTTGCAGTTTTAAGAATCTATACTTACTATTTTGCGTATTATTTAAATTAAAATTAATTTTATAGAATATTATACTATATTCCTTTTCAGTTTCCCTTAAAACATTTATACTTGATATGGATTTAATAATATTATTTTGATAACTCGGTTTTAAATTTGAAAATTTTTGAAGATATTAAATTTAGATTTTTCTGGGTAAAATAAATAAGAAAATCTTTCATATACTTGTATATTATATTACGATATATTGAAATATTAAGCTAATTTAATAATAGTTTTTTTGTTCCAAATATTATTTTTTGATATTGAACGAAAGATTAACAATTACTCTTAACTAAGTGCACTTTTTAAAGATTTTAAAGATTTTAATATCCAGTATTTGCCATTGTATAACCATCTTGTTTGACAAGCAAAATGTGAACTAAATGCTCCTACTTCTATGTAGAATTTTTATCTGGTTTTTATCCCCTACTGGTTTTTATACCTACCCTAAAGATGCATATTAACTTTGGTATGGTGTTTGTAACCACCTAAAGGAAGCGAGCTAGATATAGAAGAGTATATATATTTGTGATCAACATCACCTCCTCAGTCGATTTAGTCGTCGTCAGTCGTAGCTCAAAAACTAATGGAACTGTATTTTAACTGTAGATTTCTAGTATTGAAAGGTGTGATTGACGAAACAACAACTATTGACGAAAACTTGATGAAATTTGTACTTTAGGTTACTAGTAATGAAACTACGGCAGCTTTTTACGTATGGTTGAGTTCGGACCATAGATTCGGATCCTAAAAGCTTTTGATCGAAAAAAGGCCAAATGAACATAATTTCGGAACCAATAAAAATGGAACGTCCAAATTTAGTATCACGGTGTCTCTTCCTATTTTCTAAGTATCCTTGAAACTTGGAACCAATTGAAATTGTGGTTCGGGGCCTATCCACGCAACCCCAAAGACCTTAAAGCATATCTTTGAAATTAATAAAGATATAAAATTTTAATTTGACACATGAGTGTTCTGTTTTGTTTTCATTACGTTTCTAACATGAAGGATTAACTGGGGTGGTGGTTCAGGTGCCTACCACACTCTTGCCAAGTTTTAGCAAGCATATCTTCGAAATTAATAACAATAGACACCTAAAATTTGAAACACGAGTTTTCATTGCTATTTGCTTTCATATATAACTTTTTATGTTTTTAAAAAGCATAGACTGTAATTATATTTTAATGTAAAGCATATTATGTTTTATATTTTATAAATTAAAAACGGAAATATTTCTTTAATAAACTACTAAATTTCTATTTTTTAATTTTTATTTTATCAGATATTTTATTGAATTTTTACCATACGTAATCTATATATATATAAAAGCGAAAGGTTGTTTGTATGTAGCGAATAGACTCCTAAACTGCCCAGCCGATTTTCATGAAAATTTGTATATAGAGGTTCGTGACCCAAAAATTTTGCTCTAACGGGCCGCCAAGTTGGGGCGTGGTGGAAGGATTTAAACTTTTTTGTTCTAAAATGGAAACGGTTTGACCGATTGACTTCAAATTTTGTATACGTGATGCTCTTTGAGAATTAAGTTGACACTATTAAGAGTTTTGGAATTTGTTAACCCATTTCGGGCCGACGGTTGGTCAAAAAAAATTTTGGGTCCAAATTTTGTCCGATTTTATGAAATTCTGCTTTGGCTAAAAAGAAAGCTCCAAAAAAAATTTTATTAAGTTCCATTAACCCATTGCGGCCCAACAGTTTTTTATTATTTTTTTCAATACTTTACTCTAAATTAGAAACGGTTTAAACTTTTTTCTTCAAATTTTGTATATGTGTTCCGTTTTGAGAATGCAATTAACTCTTTTAACAGACTTGCAATTGGTTAACTCATGCCGGCCCGAGGATTGGCAAAAAAACAATTTCGAAGCAAATTATGTCCAATTTTCGCAATACTGCTTTGCCCAAAGAGAAAGTTGAGTTCCGTTAACCCATTGGGGCACAGTGGCTTTTTATAGATTTTTGCGTTCCTTAACTCTAAATTAGAAATGATTTGACCGGTTGACTTCAAATTTTATATGCGTGAAGCAACTTTAAACTTGTGTCTGTTAACAGTCAGTCCTACGATTGGTCAAAAAAATTTTTTGGAAGTAAATTACGTCAAATTTTGGAAAGTAGTTTGTACTGCTTTGATTACAGAAAGTTCCAAAATTACTCGAATAATCCTAGAAAAATCGTTTAAAAAAAATTGCTTTCATACATTTTAAAATTTAATGTATGAATTTTATTTTGTAATTTATAATTAGAATTAAAAAGAAGCTATTGACAATTCATATTAGGATTTTATATTCAATTATTGAAAAGTCAATATTACTTCACTTTTCTAAATGAGCCCCTAAATCTACTTATTTATAATCTGTATATTGATATTTGATTTTTTATATTTATTGATATTTTTTTGCATTTATTATTTCCTATTGAAATGTAACTATATCTAATAAATGTAACTATTTATTGAAGTCAGAAGCCCAATTGGTATTTCTGATTTTAGTACTAGATAAAAATCCGTGCAGAACGTCTCACTCATTGTGGTGAGTGAAAAGTCGCATTAGGATTTCTGACACATCACCTTTATTTCACATAAGTTAAAAAACAAATATGCTTAGTATTTTAATTGCATGATTAAGCTATGCTTAACAAAACATCAGGATTATATTATATAAACTTTGTAAAACTATAATATGAATACTAATGTTCAATCTATTATTTAATATTTACTTTTTGTTTTTTTAGTTAACTATTTTATTTTATAATTAAACCATTATATACAGGGTGGCCCAAGAGTCACGCCTGTGTGTAAATTCTAATATTGTAAAATAACGTCAGATAAATGACCACCATTTTCATTAATGCAAAATTCGGCTCTTAAATGGGCTCAAAAAGTATTAGGCTCTATTGCCCAATTCACAGTTTTAATATTATGCTATAGCTGCTCTATAGTTTGATGTTTGTGTACATATACTCGTTCTTTGAGATAAACCCATAGGAAGAAATCTGTTGCAGTTAAAATTGAATTTCCTGAATTTCTTGATATAATTTGGTCATTAAAAATTTCACTTAGAAAAGTATTTCCGACTGTTGCACCATACTGTTGGAACCAATTGTAGGAAGCTACAGGTTGCGAGAAATTGTGAATAATAGTACGATACCTCATTTAGCTTTTTGGTTCCACCGCTAATCATGTTGTACATTTAAGAGAGTTTAATTGTCTCTGGTAAAAACTCTGGGAAATACAGTACCCCAAAATAACATTTTTAGCTTATTCACATTCATTAAAATGGAAATATGCTTTATAATTTATAATTAAATTGTTAAGTAATATTGTAAAAAAAAGTCAGTAAAATGGGATGGACATTGGGCAAGTATATTTTGGTCCTTTGCTCGTTGGTATCATTTTAAATGTTGGTGTTGCAAGTTGGCGTAATGTTCGTGTAGCAAGCTTATAAAGTAAAAGGTTGTTAAATTTTTGAAGCCCCATGGTGACTTTTGTCCCACCCAGTATAATTTTTTTTTTTCAATATAAAATTGAAAATAACTAACAATTCTGGGAGCTACTATATTATATTTGAATATTAAAGCCCTAAACGAAAGACCTTAAGTTAAACAAATTAAAATTCAAAAGAATACACCTTTGATTTCATTCATTATTCACTCATTATTAAAAAATCACAATTTTTATGTGTGACAAATGTTAATTAAAAAATTCTTATTGAAAAACAAAAAACAAAAAAAATAAATAAATTCTATGTGACAACACAATTATAAAATTCCTAAAACATTATTATTACCAGGTTATATAACATTGAAATCATTCATATAAAAATATAAAAATATTCTTATAACAGTTATTATGATTTCAATATGTGCACATTCAAAAGCATTTTAGGTCTCTATAGGCAATAATATTCCTTGTTTCATATATATATATATATATATATATATATATATAATATTTAATATGTTATATATTATATTATATTTGTTTTATTTCTTTAGTTATTATTAAAGAACTCATAATATGTACACTATATAAAGATTAAAACTTAACCCAAAGGATATGAAAAATAAGTTTAGTATTTGTACAAATATTAAAATATTATATATTCATCATATTTAATAAGTATATATCTATCTACACGGATATTATTTAATATACAATTTTTTTTTTAGAAAGTATAAAAAAGGTATTTTTTATAATATTTTAGTAGATAGAACTTTTATTATTCTATATATATATAAAATATACATATATATATATATATATATATATATATATATATAATTCATATACATTATTATGAAAGATATAATAATAATATATATACATATTTCATGTAAGTATTAATATTTCAAAAATTGTGTACATTTCTTTTTTTTTAATTATATAATATTATTATATACATATGTATGTATGTATTTGATTCATGATAATATATAATATATCTACACAATTTTTAATGAAATTTTGAATACAAAGATATTTTTCATTTATTTAAAATGTTTTTTTTACTATCTTATGAATCTTTAGAAAAAAAATTAAATATTTTATTTTGGATATATGAATCAATTTTTCGAAATATATTATATAAAAATACAAAATCTTTCTAATATAACCGATAAACTCTTTTATATATTTCAATGTATATAGTTAAAAAATATAAATTTAAATTTTATGTTTACTTTATTTCGTACTATTTATGTTTTCAATTCTAAGTTCTAAATATTCTAATACATTTCAAATTTTTTTCCTTTTCACACTCCTTTAATGAGTGTAGGACATTAAATTTAATTTTGTGTGCGCCAACTATTATCTTACACAAGAATTATTTATGTATTTTTATTAAATCTTATTTTATATTATACGATAGAAACTAGTAGGATACATTTATACAATTTTACGATATTATTTATAAATAATATATAATATTTATTATAAAATTATCTGGCAGGGGGTTAAACCCGAGATTTTCCGTATGAAAGGCGGCGTCTTTCACACTACGACATTGTGGTATAGATAATACATTTGAGTTAGGAGTAATAATATTTTATATTATCTTACAATTTATCATCTGTTCTTAGATTATAGCTGTCCTACTTACACTTATACATTTACTTAATGAGATATTATGGGATTTAGGCCAGTTAAGAGAATTGCTAAATTTTTTATTATTTGTAAACATGTACATATTTACAAAACGAGTAAAAGATTAAGAATGCAGTGAAACGATTAAAAGATTAAGAATTGCAATTAAGATGGAAGATTTTCTATTTTATTTATAATTTATTTAGTGTTGCCACAAAGTATTGAAACCTTTAATATGATTCACATTTCAAATATTCGAAATAATATATTTCGAACAAATATACCTTTACATCATATTTAATCTTTTATTTAAAACATGGTAAAGAAACGTATGTGTAACTAGTTTGTTGAATAGAATATTAATGTTTGTATATATATTTATATATATATATAAATGTTTATGTATATTACTGTTCTATGTATCAGTTACTTAAATTGAATGGGCGACTTGAATGCGTGTATTAAAAACAAAGTAGTAGAAAAAAAAAATTAAAAAAACAAAAACAAAATAGAAAATTAGTTACTAAAAAAAGCGTCATCAGGGGTGGCTTAAATCTTTTTCTTTTGATATCTCATATGATGCAAAAGGATATTATTTTAATATTAAATATTGAAATAAGGATATTTTTGAATTTCAAACAGGATGAGGTTAGGAATTTATTTTTATTTTTATATTGTTTTTTTTAATAAGAGGAATAATATAAATAGTTCTGTTTTTTTTATTCTTCTACTTGTTATTTTTTTTTTCGATTTATTCCAAAAAAAACAAAATATTTTTAGTCTAGTGATTTTTAAGTGAGTATTTAAATTTGAATATGTATTATGAGATTCATAAGTTTAAATTTTATATACTAGTATTATGTAAAAAATAAAAAAACAAAAAAATTCTAATATATAAATAGAACATGTGCATATAGTATAAAAAGTTACTTTATATAATTATGTTTTGCATTATTATTTGTTATATGTATAATATGTATAAGTATGTTATATGTATAAGTATGTATAAGTTGTCAATTTTATTATGATCACGTTCTTTGTAAAGAATAACAGTTTTTTTAATAAAGCTATTTTTGAATGTACATACCTTTACAATTGTTTTGTACTTTTATATTAAATTAAATATTAAACAAGTGATGAAAAAAACCAAGGGTATTTAAAAAAGCACATTTTCAAAATAATATAGTGTTTCATACTGAGTATTTTATCGGAATATAATGTTGAAGCTTCAATGTTAACGTTTAATTTAGGAAATATATACGTTGGTGACTAAGTTAGTGCTTACTTATAAAAATTGTAAATTTTTAATTTTTAAGTCCTAATAATCCCTCTATGGGGAAGGTTGCCAAATTTCACAAGTATATATTCCTCACTACTCCCCTTCCCACAAACTTTTTAAGGTTCTAGGAATTAAATTGTGTGTCCACCAAAATTTGGAATTTTACTTAGAATTTTACTATTTAAGCAAAAATAGTTAAAACTGAGAGACACTTTCTTCAATTTAAAGAACCCCTTTTAAATTTAAGCAAATCTTTTAACATTACGTTAAAATATAATGTTGGACCTTTAAATTTTGTATATTAAGGAAAATATATTTAAATAGGTATTCAAGTTACAGGTGTTTTAAAAAAGAAAAATTTCAATTTTCGAGCCCTTATAGCTCCTAAACATGGGGCTTGACAAAAAAATTTTGTTGACTGACTCCAACTAATTTTCGAGGATCTAACTTCTTCCAAAATTTGAAGACCTTAGCTTGAACCGTTTAGAAGATATGTAGGGCCAAAAGTTTTGCAAAAATTGAGTATTGCATAATGTTAAATTTTAGTACCTTATGGCCGTATTTAGTATCCCTTAACATTTGCGTTTTAAAACTTTATTAAGCTTATAAAACCAGCTATCGTTTGCCGTTTTCAGATTGAAAGTATATTTAACACAACTCTTTTTATAACATTTATTTAAATATAAGGCTTTTTCCAACTTTGGGGGGCTGTAGTAACGGGTGGGACTACAGAAAAAAATTCTTCTACGAAATTATTTTTTTGCAATACCTAGCCATGGTTAAAATTTCTTTACTCTATTTCAAACGGTGTAAAAGTTTTTGTAAACATACGGACGGACAGAATGAAGCTATATAGGCACATTTTTACAAAACTTTTTGAAAATGTGCTAAAGAGCTAGTAAATATTTGTTTTAGTTGTAATATTATATAAAGTTAATAATTAAGACAATTTATTTAAGTTAACTGTAATAAAAGTTTAAATTAAGCAAATTATAAATAATAATTTTATTTAAATAGTTTCTAATTATATTTGTTTAAATAATATAATTTGTATAAAAAGTGTAAAAGTTAAAATATTAAAAATCAAAAAGGACATATGATGAGGGCTGATATTGTTGATAACAAAATCATGAATAAAAACCGTTTTTTATTCAATGGGACTTTGAAGACGGTTAACAATGTAATTAGTTATCAATAAGTTAATGTAATAAGGAGCTAATGTGTAGGGCCTATTATTGGTTAACAATAAGTTAAAATATGTACTTAATTAAGGAAAACCATGGGTTAAATAAAAGTTTTTTTTTCAGAATTTGAGGAACTGCAGAGTCGTAAAGGATGGAGCTATAGAAAAACGAGGAAGATTATAGTTGCCCTTGTCAACTTTTAGATACCCGTGCATACCCACTATGGTGTATAAAATAAACCGTAATTTACTTCCCTTATACATTTAACTCATTACCCCATAATTTTGACGTAAAAAAAAAAAAAAAAATTAACAAAATAAAAAAAAAATCACAAAACAAAAAACAAAATTTTCATTCATTGTCCCATAACTTTAGCTTAAAAAAAAAAAAAAAAAAAATTAACAAAAAAAAAAAAAAATCCCAAAACAAAAACAAAATTTTCATTCATTGTCCAATAACTTTAGCTTAAAAAAAAAAAAAAAAAAAAATTAACAAAAAAAAAAAAATCACAAAAAAAAAAAACAAAATTTTCATTCATTGTCCCATAACTTTAGCTTATAAAAAAAAAAAAAAAATAAAATAAAAAAAAAAACAAAAAAAAAAAATTGGCCCACGCTAAAAGTCCGAAGGTCCGAGTGATGTCCAACTTTGCCAAGTAACTTGCCCTATTAATTTATCTGCCCAATTTTAATTTTAACCTTGTAGCTTCATTAGATTCAAAGTTATTGAATTGAAAACTTTTTATGGCAGCCCCCCGAAAATGGGGCCCTAACATTTTGAAATTTCATATAAGTGCTCGATTCATTATATAACTAACCGTGTGTAATTTTCAGCCTCGTAGTACAATTAGTTTTGAAGAAATTCATATTGGTGCAAAGAAGTTGTATGGCAGCCCCCCGAAAATGGGGCCCTAACATTTTGAAACTTCATATAAGTGCTCGATTCATTATATTACTAACCGTGTGTAATTTTCAGCCTCGTAGTACAATTAGTTTTGAAGAAATTCATATTGGTGCAAAGAAGTTGTATGGCAGCCCCCCGAAAATGGGGCCCTAACATTTTGAAACTTCATATAAGTGCTCGATTCATTATATAACTAACCGTGTGTAATTTTCAGCCTCGTAGTATAATTAGTTTTGAAGAAATTCATATTGGTGCAAAGAAGTTGTATGGCAGCCCCCCGAAAATGGGGCCCTAACATTTTGAAACTTCATATAAGTGGCGGAGTCATTATAAAACTAACCGTGTGTAATTTTCATCCCCGTAGTATAAATAGTTTTGAAGAAATTCATATTGGTGCAAAAAAGTTGTATGGCAGCTCCCCGAAGCCTTGGTCCGATTTTAACCAAAAACAATAGGGAACCTAGAAATTGTCTAAAAATGACTTTGTGTGAAATTCAAGACTCTAGCCCTTTTAGTTTTTGAGTTATCGTGCTGACGGGCGGACGGACGGACGGACGGACGGACGGTCGGACGGACACACATAGCTAGATCGATTCACTTTTCGATGCTGATTCGATACGTACCCTTGACACTATATCTAGCTCGTCTAGATCGATGCGTTAAAAAACGGAGGAGTAATTTAATATACCCGATGTTCATATATGTATGCACGGGTATAAAAAGTTATTTCATGACTTTTGAAGATAATTAGCAAAAATATTGCACACAGTTTTAGGATTAGTAGAAAACGTATTGTGTTTTAACATTGAACTTGGATAACCGTAAGTTTTACATTTTGTGTTAAAAATGTCAAAAAAATATTTCTAATAAAATGTTTCTAAATGATCTCTAATTTATTTGTTGCATATTAATATTAGTGATGTAACTATTATAATCTAGGTTAGAATTTTGTTTGAATTCGAAGCCAAAATCCTTATACCTGTTTAGTAAGTTTTTATTAGGCTCTTTTAAATTTTTAATTATTTTGTATGGCTACCTAATGTCCTAAGTTCACTGTTGAGTCAAGGTGGGGTTGTATTGTCCTTTTTGCGAATTTTAGGAAAAAAAAAACAAGTTGATTATCTCAAATAACATTGTATAGTATTGAGAAATAATTCATTTAATTTAGAAATTTTAAGTTAATGTTCTTTTAACATGTCGTAGCAACTGTTGACTGATATAAACTTATTCAGGCTTTGACAATCAGAAGTCATATACCAAACTATTATTGTATGATTTAGTAAAAATTAGTATAGAATTGGATAATTCGAAGATGATTGCGTTATTAACATTTCATATGCTTTCGAGAATGTAAGATCTAACCACTTGTTATAATTATTCGAAAAGCTGATAATTTGGTTTAAGTCTTTCCTATAAAATGCATTAATAAGATCGAAATAATTTTGTCCTGAACGTTGATTGGTAGTAACAAATTATCACATTTGTCAATAACAAAAGATAAAGAAGGATGACCCCGTTAAAATCCTCAAAAATAAAAATTGAATCATCTTCATGCATATTAGATAAAACATCTTTATATATCTCGTAAAATTCGGATTTAAAACAACATAGAATGCATTAACTTTTACATCGTTTTAATAGATCTTCCTGCGTCACATATTGTTGGGGAAGTCATACTTCTTGTTCCCCTCTTTGAAAGATCAAGTTTTTAAGAGAGATAAATTGGAAATAACCTTAAAGCTGAGCAACTTTCAAACACACATAAATTATTTAACTTTGCTAGTTAATCCAAGTATCCAAGTAGTTGTTGATTACTTTATTTAATAGTTCTTTTTACCTCTCACTTAATTCAATATTTATAAATGATTAAGAGTACAACAACCTTTGCTTTCATGAATATTCAAATAATATCTTTTACAAAATGATTGAGCTTAATTTATAACTTTAATTATAAATTGATCCAGTCCCTTGGAGAAATACTAAAATAAAGAATAATTACAAACATTTTAAAAACAAAGTAAATATGAAAAAAAACTTAAAAGTAAAAGTTACTACAAACTTAAAAGAAATAATCTCATTAAATATACTTTTTTGATCTTGTGTTGAAACATATATGAGTTAAAATTTAGTTAAAGATTTTATAATAAAACATATTTAATTACCTATTCTTATATTCGTTTCATTCATTTCAAAAAACTTTTAATACTGTCTGATACAAAAACTGAACTAAAAAAAATCTTTAAAATTACTTTAAATAAACACTTCCATCATAAATTACATTGGCTACCAAATATAATATCTAGAAAATTCTATAGAAACTTTCTAGGGTTAAGTGCATTTTACTGAAAAAAAAAATTTCCAAACCAAAAAATTCACAGAAAAAAAAATTTCGAATTTAAATTTTGTGGAAAAATCTCCAATATTACAAAATTCTAAAAACCAAAAATATCGAATTAAAATTTTCGTAAGCTATATAAAAGCCAAAGATTGCTTCTTTGTTTGTATGTAGCGAATAGACTCCTAAACTGCTCAGCCGATTACAATGAAAATTTGTATACTGAGGTTTTTGAATACGAAAAGAAATCGTGGGCTAAAGATTTTGCTCTAATCGACCGGCAAGTTGGGGCTGTAGTGTAAGTATTTAAACTTCTTCGTTCAAAAGGGAAAACGGTTCGACCGATTGACTTCAAATTTGTTATGCGTGATACTTGAGAATTGAGTTGACACTATTAAGAGAACCACGTCAGCACGATGATTGGTCAAAAAATTTTTGGAAACAAATTACGTGTCCAATTGCCAAGTACTGCTTTGGCCAAAAAGAAAGTGGCACAGCAGCTTTTACAGATTTTTGCTTACTTTATTGTTTAAAGTAGAAACGGTGTGACCTATTAACTTTAAATTTTGTATGTGTGAAGCTCCTTATCTTTAATTGTCCTATAGGTACTGCTCTTTGACGGTGGAGTTGAGGATGGTGGGTTTCTGACGAATAATGTCAAATGAATAAATATTACTGCGCATTATTAATAATTATGAGGAGTTTCAAGTGAAATTTGATAAATTTGTTGAAAAATTGCTTGCATAAATCTAGAAAAAACGTTGTGTTAACGGTTACATCATCTTAAATTAAACCGACATTGAGAAGCGCAGCAACGCACACCGAGTATTAGTTAGTTAAATATAAAATTATTAAAAGAGACTTTTTTAGAGTTATGGCTACAAAACCGAATTATGAGTCTTTTATAGTATATGTGTATAATTATAGGTAGGATTTTATTTCGGAGTTTTATTTCGGAATTTTATATTGTTCGCGATTTTTAAGAATTCAAATTATTCATCAGGATATTTTTTTCCCGTTTTTTTTCGGAATTTTTGTTTCCAGATTTTTTTGTTAGGAATTTTTTTAGTGAGTAAGGTACCAAAGATCCAAGTTTCTAATTATACCATTTCTTTCTACAATTCAAGATAAATCCTAAATATAGTTACGATGATTTTCTTAGAAGACAAGAGATTAAGAATAGCAAATACGTACGAGTAGTTCTAAAATAAACAAAAAGGATATTAGATACAAAGTTTATACTGAATTTAATTATGTACTTCGTTTATCACTAATGTTTTTAGCACATTTTCAAAAAATTTTGTAAAAATGTGCCTATATAGCTTCACTCTGTCCGTCCGTCCGTATGTTTACAAAAACTTTTACACCATTTGAAATAGAGTAACGAAATTTTAACCATGGGTAGTTTTTGCAAAAAAAAATAATTTCGTAGAAGAATTTTTTTCTGTAGCCCCACCTGTTCCGGGGCTACAGCCCCCCAAATTTGGAAAAAACTCTATATATAAATTGTTATAACAAGAGTTCTGTTAGATATATTTTCAATCATAAAACGGCAAACGATAGCTGGTTTTAGAAACTTTATAAATATTTAAAAGAAAAATGTATATGGTTGCCATACGGTACTAAAATTTAGCATTATATAAAACTCAATTTTTGCAAAATTTTTGGTCCCATATATCTCCTAAACGGTTTAAGATAGGGTCCTGAAATTTTGGAAGAAGTTAGATCCTCAAATATTAGTAGGAGTCAGTTAACAAAATTTTTTTGTCAAGCCCCCTGTTTAGGAGTTATAACTTGTAACTTGAATACCTGTCCAATTTTTTTTTTATTAATATGCAAAATTTAAAGGCCCAACATTATATTTTAACATATGTTAAAGGTTTTTCTTAAATTTAAAAGCGGTTCCTTAAATTGAAGAAAGTTTCTCTCAGTTTTACCCATTTTTGCTTAGATTGTATAATTCTAAATAAAATTCCAAATTTTTGTGGAATCCACAATTTAATTCCTAGAACCTAAAAACATGGAGGGAGACGGAGGGGGGGGGGGGGTTTAGATGAAGTTAGATCCTTGAAAAACTTAGCAACCTTCCCCATTGTAGGGCTATAACAACTTTAAAATAAAAACTTTACTGTTAGTAGTAAATTTTTTAAGTAAGCAGTAACTATTTCCAAGTAAATATTTCCAAAGTTAAACTCAGTGTGTAATACAATATAATTTTGACGAGGAAGATTATAGTTGCCCTTGTCAACTTTTAGATACCCGTGCATACCCACTATGGTGTATAAAATAAACCGTAATTTACTTCCCTTATACATTTAACTCATTACCCCATAATTTTGACGTAAAAAAAAAAAAAAAATTTAACAAAAAAAAAAAAAAATCACAAAACAAAAAACAAAATTTTCATTCATTGTCCCATAACTTTAGCTTAAAAAAAAAAAAAAAAAAAATTAACTAAAAAAAAAAAAAATCACAAAACAAAAAACAAAATTTTCATTCATTGTCCAATAACTTTAGCTTAAAAAAAAAAAAAAAAAAAAATTAACAAAAAAAAATCACAAAAAAAAAAAACAAAATTTTCATTCATTGTCCCATAACTTTAGCTTAAAAAAAAAAATAAAAAAAAAAAAAAACAAAAAAAAATAAATTGGCCCACTCTAAAAGTCCGAAGGTCCGAGTGATGTCCAACTTTGCCAAGTAACTTGCCCTATTAATTTATCTGCCCACTTTTAATTTTAACCTTGTAGCTTCATTAGATTCAAAGTTATTGAATTGAAAACTTTGTATGGCAGCCCTCCGAAAACGGGGCCCTAACATTTTGAAACTTCATATAAGTGCTCGATTCATTATATAACTAACCGTGTGTAATTTTCAGCCTCGTAGTACAATTAGTTTTGAAGAAATTCATATTGGTGCAAAGAAGTTGTATGGCAGCCCCCCGAAAATGGGGCCCTAACATTTTGAAACTTCATATAAGTGCTCGATTCATTATATAACTAACCGTGTGTAATTTTCAGCCTCGTAGTATAATTAGTTTTGAAGAAAATCATATTGGTGCAAAGAAGTTGTATGGCAGCCCCCCGAAAATGGGGCCCTAACATTTTGAAACTTCATTTAAGTGCTCGATTCATTATATAACTAACCGTGTCTAATTTTCATCCGCGTAGTATAATTAGTTTTGAAGAAATTCATATTGGTGCAAGGAAGTTGTATGGCAGCCCCCCGAAAATGGGGCCCTAACATTTTGAAACTTCATATAAGTGTCGGAGTCATTATAAAACTAACCGTGTGTAATTTTCATCCCCGTAGTATAAATAGTTTTGAAGAAATTCATATTGGTGCAAAAAAGTTGTATGGCAGCTCCCCGAAGCCTTGGTCCGATTTTAACCAAAAACAATAGGGAACCTACAAATTGTCTAAAAATTACTTTGTGAAAGTTTCAGAATTCTAGCTCTTATAGTTTTTGAGTTATCGTGCTGACGGACGGACGGACACACATAGCTAGATCGATTCACTTTTCGATGCTGATTCGATACGTACCCTTGACACTATATTTAGCTCTTATATTTCGATGCGTTACAAACGGAGGAGTAATTTTAATATACCCGATGTTCATATATGTATGCACGGGTATAAAAATGTGCTTTTTTAAAAACCCTTGGTTTTTTTTCATCACTTGTTTTTTTAATGTTGAAAAATTAGTTATCATTATTAATTATTATATTATAAATCCGAATTTTATTTCAAATTTTAGCATTAAGAAGTTAACTTTCTGCTGGATAAAAAAAAACTACTATTGATTGATACTAAAGTTTGATTTTGTTGTGGTGCATTAAGAATTTTAATTATAAAGGACATTTGAACTCTAGAACTAATAAAATGTTGTGCAAATATGTAAAGGGGGAGTAATGAAATAACTCTAAGGGGTACTATTTTTTTCGAGGGTTATACATATTGTTATTATACCCGTGCATACATATATGACATCGGGTATATTAGATTTGCTCCTCCGTTTGTAACGCATCGATCTAGACGAGCTAGATATAGTGTCAAGGGTACGTATCGGCTCAGAATCGAAAAATTAGTCGATCTAGCTATGTGTGTCTGTCCGTCCGTCCGTCCGTCCGTCCGTCCGTCCGTCCGTCCGTGTGTCAGCACGATAACTCAAAAACTAAAAGGGCTAGAGTCTTGAAATTCACACAAAGTGATTTTTAGACAATTTCTAGGTTCCCTATTGTTTTTGGTTAAAATCGGACCAAGTCTTCGGGGAGCTGCCATACAACTTTTTTGCACCAATATGAATTTCTGTAAAAGTAATTATACTACGAGAATGAAAATTACACACGGTTAGTTTTATAATGACTCCGGCACTTATATGAAGTTTCAAAATGTTAGGGCCCCATTTTCGGGGGGCTGCCATACAACTTCTTTGCACCAATATGAATTTCTTCAAAACTAATTATACTACGAGGCTGAAAATTACACACGGTTAGTTATATAATGAATCGAGCACTTATATGAAGTTTCAAAATGTTAGGGCCCCATTTTCGGGGAGCTGCCATACAACTTTTTTGCACCAATATGAATTTCTTCAAAACTATTTATACTACGGGGATGAAAATTACACACGGTTAGTTTTATAATGACTCCGGCACTTATATGAAGTTTCAAAATGTTAGGGCCCCATTTTCGGGGGACTGCCATACAACTTCCTTGCACCAATATGAATTTCTTCAAAACTATTTATAATACGCGGATGAAAATTACACACGGTTAGTTATATAATGAATCGAGCACTTATATGAAGTTTCAAAATGTTAGGGCCCCATTTTCGGGGGGCTGCCATACAAAGTTTTCGATTCAATAACTTTGAATCTAATGAAGCTACAAGGTTAAAATTAAAATTGGGCAGATAAATTAATAGGGCAAGTTACTTGGCAAAGTTGGACATCGCTCGGACCTTCGGACTTTTAGGGTGGGCCAATTTTTTTTTTTTTTGTTTTTTTTTTTTTTTATTTTTTTTTTTTTTTTTTTTTTAAGCTAAAGTTATGGGACAATGAATGAAAATTTTGTTTTTTGTTTTGTGATTTTTTTTTTTTTTTGTTAATTTTTTTTTTTTTTTTTACGTCAAAATTATGGGGTAATGAGTTAAATGTATAAGGGAAGTAAATTACGGTTTATTTTATACACCATAGTGGGTATGCACGGGTATCTAAAAGTTGACAAGGGCAACTATAATCTTCCTCGTTTATTTATATAAATACAAAAGAAATCCACATATTTTCGAAATAAAATCTATTATTGAAGTAATGTGAAAAAAAACGACGTCATATGACGCCAGAATAAAGGTTTCTTATTTTCTGCGATATAAATATTTTATGTCATACCGTATGGTTTCTATTATCATTTATATATAGCATATACTTCAATTCACATGATTTCTAATGACGTCATATGACGCCATTTTTTAATAAAGTCAACAAAAAGTATTTATCAATTAAATTATAAAAAGAATTATTTGAAAAAGTTTTTGAAAAATTTAATTTTCTTGCTAAACTGTAAATAGTCCTGGAAAACAGTGTAATTAAAATATATTATAATAAAAAAATACCTTAGTTATAATTAATTCTGAAAGAATTAACAAATATTTTTTAATTAAAAATTAACAAATTTTGAAATTAAAAAGAAAACGTTTTTTTATTTTTTTCTACTTAATATTTTGGCCTTTGAACTCATTTGTATTTGAGTTAATTTTTTATTAAATTAGGTTTATTTGGTAAGGTATAATTTAATTTTGTTACCTTTGTTTTTGTAATGGTTTGCAATTAAAACGAATAATGGTCTCATATTTAATTTTTTGTTTGTTTGAAATCTTCGCGCCAATTCAATGATTACTAAATTTTTTTATAAAAAGATCAAAACTTTTTCTTTGTTTTATATTTTGATTGAATGATTTAGCTTTTTTTGTTTGAGATTTAGTTTTAATTTGGTAAAACCACTAAAGTTGAACAATTTTATTTTGCAAAGAATGATGGAGTATTTAGAGTACAGTATGTCAGAAAAAATACGTTATGATGTCCATTTTAGTATTATTGTATATGATGTAATAAAAAAAATGTATATAAGAATTAATTTTAGAAACTGTATAACTTTATAACCAGCTTTGTGTTTATTCTTTGAAACGAAGCAGGTGGAAAACTGTACCTCCTGGTAGTGTGTTATTATTAAACACAAATAAAACCTCTCCTCCGTTTCGAAAGTTTCGCGGAATCCTCATGGGGTAAGTGCCCAAATAATTTCCACAACATAATGGCTTAGAAGTAGCCGTGAGACACGTTGGATCTTGGGCCTGCACCGATAAGGAAAATATTGAAATCTTTGCAGAGCACTTATTCGATTCATTTATGCCAACCAATATTGCTTTTGATGTCAATATAAACCAACGAGATACCCAAGTGAAAAAACTACCATAAAACTAAAAAGGAAGGAAGTAAATACTTTCACACATTCGCCTTCAAGCCAACTGAAAAAATGACTCAGTTTTTTTATACGTACAAAGCCAAATCACTTAATTTTTCTTTGCATACAAATTTATACAAATCATGTTGGGAATCGACACAATTATTTAGTTCAAACATGAATGACGGAAATTCCCGAAATCAAGGGGAATGGGTTAAATAAAAGTCTTAAACCAAATAAAGCTCCGAGTTTTGATTTGATAGCTGCAAATATTTCTAAAACAATTACCAAAGGAAGCTGTTACTATATTGACTCAGATCATAAACGTTTCGCTTAAACCAAGTCGTATACCAAGTTTATGGAAGGTTACAATTTATTAATTATGATACACAAACCTGGGTTAATCACTAACTTAGACTAAATCATATACATAGACTGATCTTATTACTACCAGCGGACTCTAAAATGTTTGGAAAACTGCTTCTAATACGACTTTAACCATTGTTTGCAGACCATATTATTAGCTTAAATCACCAATTTGAGTTTTGAAAAAATCATTCAACAACAGAAAAAATTATTCATATCACTCACCTTACAGCAAATTCTTAAGAACAATTGTTCAACGATGTTTCACAAGCTTTTAACAAGTTATGACAGGTTGCTTCCAAAAAACTTGGTAGAGTATAACCATAGATAGGTTTGCTAATGAGAAATGTGAGACAACATAGATAAATTCGGGAGAAAGCTACAGAAACCAAATGACACATTTTCTAGCTGGTGCAGAAGTTTGCTTTAATTAAATGAATGTAAAACTACACATGTAGATTTTACAAACAACATAATAGAATCACCTGTGAATTTCATATAAATTAATGTAGTGAAAATAATGCAAATTATCTGTCTATGACAACTGACTCTAATTTTAAATGGAAAAATAACGTCAAAAAAAAAATTAAAACTAAAAATTAAACACAGGCAACTGTAGACTTTTCGGAAAAAGTTCTTCCCTTTCAATATATAACAATATTTACTGTGTTAACTGTTAAGCAACTTCATATTAAAACAATCCGATCGTTCCAAAATATAATATTTCTGAATATTGTTGACACCCCTTGGTATGTGCGTAATGTTGATATTCCTAAAAGTTAAATTTTTCTTATTTTTAATAGACACCCTGTTATTCAGATATAATTTTCATGAGAAGACAATTTTATATATAGTATGTATTTATATTATAAGTATGTGCTGGAGCTTTTATATATAAATTTCCACTAAAATAACTTTTTATAATTGGAGAAAAAAAAAACAATCTTTTGTTTCAATTTTAATTCGTTGCGTTTTGTTTTCGGTTTTTTCTATGCATTTGTTATTTTATAAATAAAAATTCTTTATTGTGTATTCATATAAATTTATAATAATATTAACAGTCCCTTTTTTTTAAAAGGTCCTTTTATCTTTATTGTTTTATTTAATTTTCTTACCATAAATATTTTTAAAGCTAAAGTTTTAAAATGATATGAAGAAAATGAAAAAAAAAGTTTATTTAAAGCGAAACTTTCCTAAAAAGGCAACAAAATACGAAATACAAAAATAAATATAAAAGAAAGATCAGCATTACTTCGAAAAAAAATTTTTTAAACGATGAAAATGAAATGAAAAAATTTTTTTTGTCAAATAAATTCTAAAATTCACTTCACCAAAAATAAAAAAATAAAATTAAGGAAACCAAAATTTCGTTGATATCTATACTGCGACAACTATTAATGGCTTCTCTTTCATTATTCTTTAAGATTTCGCATAATATTATAGGTTTTAAAGTAATTCCGACATAAATCTTTCGTCCGACAATCAGAGAAGTTTTTTTATATATTAAAAATGGTTTCACTATCGAGATTTTTCATTAGCTCGTAGTGAGCGTAAGCTGGAAGTGGTAGGGGAATTGGAATACTTACGGTATGGCAAGGATTGTAGTGAGGGTCCACAAAACTCCAATCGGTGTCTACCGTGCTAGTATAGTGAGGCCATCAGTGTACTCTCACAAACAGTATTCCAATCCGTACCTGTCAATAGGAACCCATACCCACTTGCAAGCTAAAGTGCCGTAAGAAGAGCTATTTAAGAATAACTGAAAATTGCCAATCTTTCGGTATAAGGAATACATGGTATTCACCAAGTCTATTTAGTTTTTATTTCCATGAATATTGATATCAATTTCCAGTGTTGATGTTGGAATAACTAGCTATTTAAAAAATGTTTTTCTTCAAAATAAAATTATTATTTTTTAAATATTCTAGTATCTAATAGTTTATTTAGAGCAGGTCGTCCTAGAAATTAATGTTTTTCTTATATTTTCTAGGGTAGTTCTACGAGTTCTACTATCTAACAATATTATTCTATATTAAAATCACATTTTATCAAAATCTAATTTTTTAAGTTCTCGTTATGTCAATCAATATGTGTAAAAATATTTTATTATTTTATTGAACTGTAGTTTTATATCGTTGTATTTTGTTTTTATCAGATATTTTAAAAAGAAACATCTGGATATGATAAATAAGATTTTGAAACTCAATTGCAATTGTTCCTAATATTTCTTATGGACACCGTAGCCAGGTACGCACAGAGTTGAAAACGGTTGTCATCTAGTTTCGGTTCGTTAACCTGTTTTCAAGAGCTGTATGGCAAGTTGGCGGATGAAATAAAAAATGTTTATGTTGTTAAAATGTTTTTTTTTTGTATCAGACAATTGCTTAAATCAAGCATCAGTAAATGTTGCTCACTTAGTGAACCATCATATCAAACTAGAAAAACGTCATTTAAAACGGTAACTGTGTTAGTAACACCATTATTAACTAATTTTAAAAGTTATATATGTTAAATATAAAAAAAAACCTATGCCAACAATCCCCCGTTTCTTGGAACACAGAAGTTGAACCAACTTGATTTAAAAAACTTAGTCCCTGATTCAGTGTTAAACACTTAGATAAAAGGCGAAAAAAATTCCAAAAAGAGGCACCAACATTTTTAAGGATATAAGGGTCTAATTTTTTCAATTTTTCTTGTTGTATTTGAGTTATAATATAAAATATATGAAAACATTTTCCAATATGTTGATCCGACTGCATCCGAAAAAAACGGGACTGATCAAAAAGAGACTTGAAAATTTCAGACTATTTGTATTTGAAAAAAGACCAAATTCATTTAAAAATAGTAAAATTTCATGTAATAAGGAACAAGTTCACGTGAAAAGCGTATATACATATTATGTAAGAAATCAATTTTCACGGATTAATGATGGAGTACAATATAAAAGCTAGGACAATATTTCGAAGGTTATATATTATTAGTAATAGTAGATATTGAAATTTATTTTGAAACTTGTAAATAAAAAAAAAGCATAACCAATATGCGTAAAAAATCGACCTTCAAAGGTACTCCTGGATTCTTAAAAAAAAACTATTGTCCCGAAACGTAATTTTTGTTTCTTTTAATTAAAATCCAAAAAAACTGAAATACACCACAACCTAAAATTTAATGTTAAAAAAATAAATTTTATTATTATGTGATTGGACGTTTTTTTTTACCATATCCATCTACGAATCACACACAAAAACACTAATTTTTTAGTTTTATTAGAGATTTTCTACAGAACAAAATAACAAAGAGAAAAAAAATAATTATCCTTATTAAATTAATTTTTAAGGATGAAATACGTCCTTCCATTACGTTTTTTATTTAATTTTAAATTTTATACTTTTTCTAAAAAATCTTTTGTTTTAAATCAACGTTGTGAAAATTTAAGGACGAACAAATTTTAGAAAATTTTTCCTTTGAAAAAAATTAATTTTTTTTTTTTATACCCTTTTAAAAATGAATTTCTCATTAAGTTTCACACTTTTTTTTCACTTTCTATGTATGCGTTTTTTTTTTAGTTTAAATGAAATTTTTGTGTTTTTTTTTGTAAATATACTCACATGAACTTGATACTTTTAAAAAAAAAACTGCTGTATTTACAAATAAATTTGGCCTTTTTTTAAGTAGGTCCATTTTTTGGAATCTTGTAGTCGGATCAAAATATTGGAAAGAAGGTCTTCACCGATTTTATAGTAGAATCTAAACACAGCAATGAAAAATAAATAAGTTCGTTTCTTAAGGCCACCTTAAAATAGCTCTTAAAATTTATATTCCGTCTTTTGGAAGTTATCCTATTGTCTATTTCAGAATTAGAGACTTGATTTTTCAAATAATATCATTTTGACTTCTGGGTACCAAGATATTGGCACATCTTTGGAAAAAGGACTAAATGTATGTTATGAAAATGAACAAATTTCATTTGCGAAAGAGTCACATTCATGTGAAAAGAGTATATATCCCGAATTTTTTTTTTTTTTTTCCAAAATTTCTCTTGAAGTCTGAGAAGTTTTCCAGTTTTTTTTTAATCATAATATTTAATCGGCTTATTTTTTCCCATACAAATATAAACATCCTTTTTTAGAGCAAACTATTTGACCAATTTTAATGAAACAAAAACCAAAATAAAGGTTTTTTTTGTTTTCATAGGACAATGGTATTTTTTTTTAGAATATTGCATTTTTTCAGGTGAAAATCCGTCTTTAATTTAACGTAAATTTGAATTTAACGGTCACGCTTTTAAAAGTCAAGGCTTATGACTCTAATATTATGCGCCGACTTTCTGTGTAAAAGTAATTCATTTTCGGTTTTAACTCGCAGCTAAATCTAAATCAAAAGATTATAGGCGCCGACTTATGTATATCTTTCTTTTTTTTTGTTTAGTTCAAACTTCAAATATTCAATGAACAAGGAGATTTAAATTTTTTTAAAATTTTTTTTTTGTTTTTGTTTTTTCTTTATCTTAAAAAGTGAACGAAAAAAATGAGTTCGAAATGAAAGCAATACATTTGGTTTATACAGTAGTTTTCATTTATAACGAACTCGGTTCAATTTTAATTATAATAAACGTAACACTTTTTGCCAATGAATTAAATTTTACCTAAAAATGTAAGTTGTTTATTACATTTATATTTCTTTTATTTAAACTTATATATCTAATAATGTCGCTTGGTGATTATTTTAGTATTTTTATATGTATTTTTGAATATAATAAAAAATCATAATAACGCATCAAAAATACAAAAAAAATTTCATTACAAGAAAAAGCATATATACATCTATAAACATAGAGGTGAGGCTGACACATCAAATAAAAATCTAACGAATGAGTTCAAAGTGCCCATTATAGAATTAGCACAATCTACAATGTTCAATTCTTATACTAATTTTCAAAATTCACAGCATTCTTTTAAAACGACATTTTTTTATTACGACGAATATTTTCTGTCTCTTCATGGTCGTTATAAGCGAGCTTTACTGTATTTTTTTTTTTTGCTATATGTTTGCAGAAACAAAAAAATTACATTTCTTAGGAAAAATTATGTGTTCTTTAGTAATCAACCAGAATAAATGCATACGGCGTGCAGTTTCTGTCAAAAAATTTTTAAATAAGTAGGTATGTTATGTACTGTACTTCGGAATTTAAAATTTTAAAATTTGACAAAGCGTATAAAAATATTGTAATTGTTTTTTCTGATGTTGCTACGATTAAGTTTTCAAAATAAAATATTTTAAAATAATATTTTTTTTTAAAAAAACATACATTCCAAATAATTGAAAATACCTATAATATGTTCGCAAAAAAAACTAAAACATAATCTTCAACTGAAATAAAAGTTGACGTATAATTTCTGTCAAAAAATTTACAAATAAATAGGTACATGAATTTACATGAGAGCTGTTTGAAATGAAAGCAATACATTTGGTTTATACAGTAGTTTTCATTTATAACGAGCTCGATTCAATTTTAATTATAATAAACTTTACACTTTTTGATAAAGAATTAAATTTTACCTAAAAATGTAAGTTTTTTATTACATTGATATTTCTTTTATTTAAACTTATTATATCTAATAATGTTGCTTGGCGATTAATTAAGTGTTTTTTATTTAGTTTTGAATATAAAAACAATCATAATAACGCATCACAAATACAAAAAAAATATCAATAGAAGAAAAAGCACTATACATAAGCTTGAGGCTGACACATCAAATAAAATGTTAGCAAATGAGTTCGAAGTGTCCATTCTAGAATCAGCACATTCTACAATGTTCAAGACTTATACTAATTTTTCAAAATTCACAGCATTCTTTTAAAACGACATTCGTTTATTACGACGAATATTTTCAGTCCCATAATGGTCGTTATAACCGAAAAGGACTGTACATATTTTGTTTTTGTTTGCAATTTATTATAATACAGTAGGTACTAAAAAAAAATTTTTTGTAAATCGTAAATTGTGGTTGCTTTTTGTTAAGTTTTTTGTAAAATTAAAAACCGAATTCTGAAATATGCAGAAACTTAAAAAAAAAAAATAATATTTCTTAAGAAAAATGATTTGTTTCTTATGGATTAGCCAAAATCAGCATGTACGGCATTCAGTTTCTGTCAAAAAATTTTGAAATAATACGCGACGTTTTAAATTTTAAATTTTAAAATTTAAAAATTGACAAAGTGTATAAAAATACATATTGTAATTGTTTTTTCTTATGCTGATGCAATTAAATTTTAAAAATAAAATATTTTAAAATAACATTTTTTTTTAAATAATTTAGTTTAAAACATACAAATATTCAAATAAATTAAACATACCTACAGTACAATATGTTTGCAAAACTAAAAAAATTATCTTTCTCAAAAAAAGTTATTTGTTCCTTAGGTCCTAAACTAAATAAAAGCGCGCAGCGTATAATTTCTGTCAAAAAATTGAGAAATAAATAGGTTCATAAATTTACATTAGAGCAGCGAAAATACGCGTAAAGCAATGTACTGTATCTCGGACTTTTAAAATTTACAAATATTGACAAAATGTATAAAAATATTATTATTGGTTTTTCTTATATTTCTAATATTATGTTTTAAAAAATTATTTTTTTATACCCGTGCATACATATATGACATCGGGTATATTAGATTTGCTCCTCCGTTTGTAACGCATCGATCTAAACGAGCTAGATATAGTGTCAAGGGTACGTATCGGCTCAGAATCGAAAAATGAGTCGATCTAGCTATGTGTGTCTGTCCGTCCGTCCGTCCGTCCGTCCGTCCGTCTGTGTGTCAGCACGATAACTCAAAAACTAAAAGAGCTACAGTTTTGAAATTTTCACAAAATATTTTTCAATCAATTTCTAGGTTCCCTATTTTTTTTGGTTAAGATCGGACCAAAACTTCGGGTAGCTCTCGAACAGCTAACTTTTTTAACTCCAACATTTTCATATAAAAATTTGAAAATTTGCTATGCACCGTGTATTTAATATGAAATTATATGAATTTTGTTTGTTTTTGTTTTTTTGTTTACTTTTTTTTTTGAATAGATAACGAGTTAGAATTTCATATTATTTAAATGATGCGTAGTTTTTTTAAGATAAGCAAAAAAGAACACAAAGATTTTTTTTAAGTAAATGGCTCCATAAATAATTTATATATGTATATTCATATAATATGTATATGTGTAATATTTTGAATGAATCATTTTATCAATATGATTATATGATGCTTTGCTTAGGTTAAATATATTCGTGAATTAAAAATTAATTACAAGAGATAGAATTGAAAAATTAGAGCTAGAGTTTTGAAATTGACACAAAACATTTTTTGGACATTTTTAAGGTTCCCTATTCTTTTTGGTTAAGACCAGACCAAGGTTTCGGGGAGCTGCCACACAACTTATTTAAACCAATATAAATTTCTTCAAAAGTAATTATTCTAGAAAGACGAAAATTACACACGGTTAGTTTTATAATGAATCAAGCACTTATATGAAGTTTCAAAATTTTACGGCTTCATTTGCGGGGGGTTGCCATACAACTTCTTTGCACCAATATGAATTTCTTGGAAACTGAGTATACTACGAGGATGAAAATTACACACTGTTAGTTATATAAAGAATCGAGCACTAATTCGGAGTTTCAAAATGTTACGACCCCATATTCGGGCAGCTCCCATACAAAGTTGTCAATTCGATAACTGTGAATCTAATGAAGCTACGAGGTTAAAATTAAAACTGGGCAGGTAAAGTAATAGGGCAAGTTAGTTGGCAAAGTCGGACATCGCTCGGACCAACTTTTGGGGTGGGCTATTTTTTTTTGTTTTTTTTTTTTTTTTTGTTTTTAACCAAAAATTATTGTACCTATAATGAATTAAAAATTTAATTTTTTTTTTAAGCAAAAATTATGGGATAAGTTAATTTTTTTTTTAACTAGGTATTTTACTTTTTTATATTTTTTTTTATACCTAATAGCATTTATGATATTTAAAAATTAACTTACCCGTTATATATTATAAATAAATAACGGTTAGTGGGTAAGCACGGGTATCTAAAAGTTGACAAGGGCAACTATAATCTTCCTCGTTTTACAATAATTTTTATTAAAAAATATCTTATATTCAAAATACCTATAATATGAAATTAAAAATATTTTTTGTAGGTACTAAATTAAAACATTCAAATAAATATTTTTGATAAATTAAATATTGTACGCGCGTATCGATTTACCGATAATGGATATGTAGACACACGTATTGACGTACTGCCGTATAAAAATTGTACGTCGTATGTTTTAGATTTCATTCTAATAATTGAAAAGTTTATTTCACACTTTCAACATCGAATAATGTTTTTTTATAATTAAAAAAACAATTTTTAGTTTTACTTTGACAAAACGAACGAATTTTATATATCAAAAAGTGTACATGAAGGTTAGATAGGCGTAGTTTGTAAATGGAACGCTAATTTTTGTTTCAGGAGTACATAATTGTCAGATTATCATCATATATATATTTGACATTTTAAAATCACCTGTCATTTGAGAAGTTAATTATATTTAATAGTATTTAAATATTAATAAAGTGAAAAAATTAAGGTATATTGCTGATATAAATATAAAGAATATCTTTTAATATGGAAGGGGGTAAGTGCTTATTGGTTATCAAATAAACGAGGAAGATTATAGTTGCCCTTGTCAACTTTTAGATACCCGTGCATACCCACTATGTTGTATAAAATAAACCGTAATTTACTTCCCTTATACATTTAACTCATTACTCCATAATTTTGACGTAAAAAAAAAAAAAAAAAAATTAACAAAAAAAAAAAAAAAATCACAAAACAAAAAACAAAATTTTCATTCATTGTCCCATAACTTTAGCTAAAAAAAAAAAAAAAAAAAAAATTAACAAAAAAAAAAAAAAAATCACAAAACAAAAAACAAAATTTTCATTCATTGTCCCATAACTTTAGCTTAAAAAAAAAAAAAAAAAACAAAAAAAAAACAAAAAAAAAAAAAAAAAAATGGCCCACCCAAAAATTCCGATGGTCCGAGTGATGTCCAACTTTGCCAACTAACTTGCCCTATTACTTTACCTGCCCAATTTTAATTTTAACCTTGTAGCTTCATTAGATTCACAGTTATTGAATCGCAAACTTTGTATGGCAGCCCCCCAAAATGGGGCCGTAACATTTTGAAACTTCATATAAGTGCTCGATTCATTATATAAATAACCGTGTGTAATTTTTATTGTCGTAGTATAATTAGTTTTGAAGAAATTCATACTGGTGCAAATAAGTTGTATGGCAGCCCCCCCAAAAAATGGGGCCCTAACATTTTGAAACTTCATATAAGTGCTCGATTCATTATATAACTAACCGAGGGTAATTTTCAGCCTCGTAGTATAATTAGTTTTAAAGAAATTCATATTGGTGCAAAGAAGTTGTTTGGCAGCCCCCCGAAAATGGGGCCCTAACATTTTGAAACTTTATATAAGTGCTCGATTCATTATATAACTAACCGTGTGTAATTTTCATCCGCGTAGTATAATTAGTTTTGAAGAAATTCATATTGGTGCAAAGAAGTTGTATGGCAGCCCCCCGAAAATGGGGCCTTAACATTTTGAAACTTCATATAAGTGCTCGATTCATTATATAACTAACCGAGGGTAATTTTCATCCGCGTAGTATAATTAGTTTTGAAGAAATTCATATTGGTGCAAAGAAGTTGTATGGCAGCCCCCCGAAAATGGGGCCCTAACATTTTGAAACTTCATATAAGTGCCGGAGTCATTTTAAAACTAACTGTGTGTAATTTTCATCCCCGTAGTATAATTAGTTTTGAAGAAATTCATATTGGTGCAAAAAAGTTGTATGGCAGCTCCCCGAAGCCTTGGTCCGATTTTAACCAAAAACAATAGGGAACCTAGAAATTGTCTAAAAATGACTTTGTGTGAATTTCAAGACTCTAGCCCTTTTAGTTTTTGAGTTATCGTGCTGACACACGGACGGACGGACGGACGGACGGACGGACGGACGGACGGACGGACAGACTCACATAGCTAGATCGACTAATTTTTCGATTCTGAGCCGATACGTACCCTTGACACTATATCTAGCTCGTCTAGATCGATGCGTTACAAACGGAGGAGCAAATCTAATATACCCGATGTTCATACATGTATGCACGGGTATAAAAATATGATTTAACATAACCTATTCAAGAGAATTTTAATTAAAGCCATCTGCCGGAAATTATTTATCTACTCTGTCATAAACTCTTTTACAAGGGCTGAAGTAGCTGGCAATAGTTGAGAGTAGAAAAGAGTTTACTCCTCTTAAAGGAATAAAAGCAATAATATTTATTTGTTTTAAGAAACTTATGAGTCATGGCTCATGACCATGTATAGAAATATATTTTTGTCAATAAAAAACTTAGGAAATATAAAATAAATAAACTAGACAAAAAGGTATAAAGTAAACTAAGCAATTCAGAATCATTTTTCGCATGTTTTCAGATTTTTAAATAGGCATACATTTGTAGTAAAAATTTACCTATGTAGCTATTAAATTTAAAAATGAAAAAAGGGTAGGAAAAATTTATTCTTTGATTTATTGAAAAACTTTTTTTTTGCTATAAATCTTAAGATTGAAATTTAAAAAAGACTTCGGTCAACTTGACTATTATTTGTACTTCTGGCAGCTTCAATATAATATAATACTAATTACTAAACTTATGAATATGATATGTTATATTTTGTTGTACATATTATGTATTCATAGAGTTTTTTAATTAGGATACAGAATACGTTCAACATAGTTCATATCGTACTAAAATGTTTAGAAAAAAGTACAGTTTGCTATATGAAGGACAGCATTAACTCGAATTTTGGGTTCTTGACTTCAATAAATATATGTAATGTATATATGTTTAGAAATATGTATTTATTAGAATAATATTTATATGTATTTAGAATTTTAATTTAATTTAACTGTACCAATTTATCCTCTCCTTAAAGCGGCTTAAGCTATAGAAATAAAACTCAAAAATCGGTACTTAACAACGTTTTAATAATTAAGAAAAATTATAAATTATTTAAGCAAATTTCAAGCGCAAGAATTGTTGACAACACTGTTGGCATAATTTTTATTATGTATAGCCTAATATAATTTACACAAAACGAATTTTATATGTTAACTTAAAAGCTAAAATAGCTCGAATTTCGAGCACTGGGCGATACTAGTTCAATTAAAAAGACGTTAAAAATCGAATAATCAAGACTAGTTAAACATTAAATATGTGCAGATTTAAATGAAAGATTTTCTGAACGTCATTTTTACAATGCAGTATAGAAAATAATTTATAAAAAAAAAATATGAATTTAAAAATAATTATATTTTAATTGAAGTTATATCTAAGATGAGTAAGAGTAAGGGATGCATGATTACAATTTAATTTAAATGTTTATTTTAGAGGTTAACCATTTGTTTGTAGAGTAATTGATAAAGCATGTTTGTAAATAATATTATAATTATATGTACAATAGATGGGAATGAGCAAAGAAGTGGACTGTATACAATGTAACATGAAAAATTGAAATGGATTTAATATTAATTAAATTTTAATTGAATTCCTAGTATTGTTTTTTAAGCATGAAAACTTTAACATGAATCTCCATCCATACTGAAGTAAAATTTATTAATAATTAGATTGTCTGGATAGATTTGATAAAACATAATTATTTAATAGATACATTTAGTGAAATAATTTATGGTTTTCTTTATTTTTGTATAGTTTAAATTTTAACAATTTTCTAAATTTAATTCTTTAGAGGGATTTTTTTCTTTAATTTCCAAAATATTTTAACCGCTATGTTTTTGGAGAATTTTTAACTATATGCTTTGTGTTTTACACTCCTCAGATTTTATCAGGGCTATACTTTTCGAACTTAATTTTCTTCGAATCTCTAGAACATATATTTGGATGAAGAAGAAGTATAAAGTACATATTCGGCTGCTGCTTATCAAACTTTTATAATAATTTCTCCGAATTGTCTCCTATATTCTACACAATATGTAATTCTAAATTACAATCCACAAGCTTCTGTTTCTAATTCCTATTCCCTGTTCCCTAAACGCTTTAACATATAATTTGGTCTTAAAAAAGAGGCTTATTTTATATCCGGATATATTATATTATTTTATATCCGAAGAAAGCTCGCGGCTGTCCCAAGCAAAAACACAGTAATTGATTCAAGTATACTTTCGAGAAATTAGGCAAAATACTAAATTTTGAAGCCTCACAACATCTTTTAAAAATTTGTGGTCTCTGTAATTTTTTCTTATAAATTGAATGAGTATGCTTCTTTTTAATACCATTTCGATTCGATTACTCTTAATTTTGGGTAATTCCGAAAAGCTTTTTTGTTTTATATGGGTATTATTGAAAATTTAAGCGAAGAAAACCAGGTAAAAACACAGTATTTGAATTTACTGTGTTTTTAAAGTAAAGCAAGTATTAATTTAATAATTAAATCTCAAAACAAAAACACAGTAGGTATTGCCTTTTACATTATCATAAAAGAAAAATTATTAAAATTTTTAAATCACTATAACAATAAAACACTTTATTAAAATATAAAAAATTCATTAAAATAAAAACTTAACAAAAAAAAATAATTCATTGAAAATAAAAATTAAAACTAAACAAAAAATTTCATTTGAAAATACAAATAAAAACTAAACAAAAATAATTCATCTGAAAATAAAAACTTAACAAAAATAATTCAGTCTTATCTACTAAGATATTATAAAAAATAATTAATTATAAAAAATGTAATTTAGATTAATTCGTACAAAATATTATGTAATTTGTTATTCTTCCACATTATTGGTGTCAAAAGTAACTAAGTCTTTTGATGTTTCAGACTCATTTAGATTATTCCAAAATGAGCGCCTATTAACTGGCATTAATTGAACAAGCTCTTTGATTATTGTTTCCTTTTTTTTTTCTGCACACCACGGTGTTCGATTAAGCATGAAACGTTGTTTATATTTTCTTTTTTCTTTAGAAAGTCCAGTAACTTGAAATTTTCATCGAAATCGTTTTTATATTCAATTGTTCGGCATCCTTTTGTAAATTTTACTTTCACCAAATTGCACAATTTAAAATTTGTCAAGGAATCTTCAATATTTTTCTTTTTCATTAAAGACCGTTTACCTGACTTCCATTGATGAAACTGTTCCAATTTTAAAATTCGTAAATTTTTACGTGAACTTTCTATTAGCTCGCATAGCTCTTGGAAATCTTAAATATTTCGCTTCCTGCCTATTTTTTTTTTCAATGTTCCCATGTACACCATCAGCACTCATATGGGTATGACCTTGAGTAAGGAATTTAAAGCGAACTTCATCTGGACCGTTTAGTTGGTTTACAATATTAACCAGCGCAGAGAAAATCATCCAGTTTTTGTTTTGCGCTGTACAATTTATTATATTAAAAATAAAGTACAAAAAATAGAGTACAAAAAACAAGTAAATATTGAAAAAGAGAATTAAAAAACAAAACGAGGAAGAGTGTAGTAGAGTAGACTGTGTCAACTCTGGGATACCCGTATGACCGTAACATATACATTATATCATCCGGTTAATTACTTTTGGCTTTATTAAGTGTAGTGGAATACTCATATAAAATAAAGAGTTGTATGGCAGCTACTCGAACCCTCTGTCGTAGACCAACCAAATTTTGCAAAAACTTTGGCCATTACACTAAACAATTTTTGGCAAAAATTCAGACACCCAGCTTCATTAGGTGGAGAGTAATGCTCATATCAAATAAGGAGTTGCATGGCAGCTACTCGAACCCTCTGCAGCAGACCAACCAAATTTTGCAGAAACTTTCGCCATTACACTAAACAATTGTGGCAAAAATTCAGACACCCAGCTTCATTAGGTGGAGAGTAATGCTCATATAAAATAAGAAATTGTGTGGCAGCTACTCGAACCCACTCCACTAGACCAACCAAATTTTGCAGAAACTTTGGCCATAAAACTAAACTACTTTTGGCAAAATTTCAAACACGCAGCTGTAATAGGTACAGAGTAATGCTCATATAAAAAAAGAAGTGGTATGGCAGCTACCCGAACCCATGGACCAAAATGGCTTGATTTAAATAGCGATGACGGCTATTGCAAAAAAACCAATTTGCGAAAATTTCAAGATCCTAGCTCCTTTAGTTTTTGAGTTATCGTGCGGACGGACGGACAGACGGACAGACGGACGGACATACATAGCTAAATCGATTTATTTTTCGATTCTGATCCGATCCATACACTTGAGTCTATATCTACCCCCCTCTTTCTCTGCGTCACAAACGTAATGGCAAATTTATTATACCCTTTGACTATATGGTCATACGGGTATAACAATTTAATTTTGTTAGTTACTGTGTTTTTGCTTGGGACAGCCGCTTTGTGATTACACAAAACCGAACTATTTTTCACTTTTAAAACACAGTAAGTACAAACACCAAATTAGAACACAGTAACTCATTGCAATTACTGTGTTTTAATTTGGGATTTGTTTGTTACTGTGTTTTGAACTAGGAATCGTGATGTAAACAATGCACTTACTGTGTTTTGGAAGCATCATTTTTGCTCACTGAGGGTTCAGATCGTAAAAGTGACAATGTACAATGTTAGGAAACAACATAGTAAGTCCATTTTTGCTCTTAACTCGAATTTGATCATATTGTTAGTTACTGTGTTTTTGCTTGGTACAGCCGCTCGTGCATGGAGACTTTTCATGTTAGCCACCTAGTCTAATTCTTACGAATCGTATAAATCCTTTTTAAATTAATCTAAGTTTTTAAATTTTAACCCCATAAAGTTTATAGCCAATTAAATTTAATTTTTAATTCCCCTAAGTAATTTTTATTTTTAAATAAATTTCAATATCATCTTCAATTTATTGCATCACACGAACTATTGTAATATTTTTTTTAAACACCTTCTTAATTATTATTATTGTTTGAAATATTTCGTTGTTTTTTTTTTGGGACTTGGGCAATGAGTTTTTGAACCCTTAACTTTGATAAATTACCTTTAATTTAAGGGTCAAAAGAATTCGTGCAACAAAACGAATATTTTTTTGTTACAAAAAAAAAAGATAGAAAGAGAAAATGGAAATTTTCGAAAATTAATTTTCTCTGATATTTCACATGAAAGCACAATATTCCAATTGCAATTCAACCAATTACATAATAAATTTATTGTTTTCCAAAAAGTAAATCTAGAAAATGAAGTGATAAATCTTTGTTCATTTGTTGTTATTGTAATTTGGATAATATGAAAACTTGGAATATGTTTTAATATTGAATAATTGCATTGAAATAAAGGTGTACCCGAATTGTTGTGTGGTCGTTTAAAAGATTATTGTAAATTACATATTTTTTTCACCTTTATCTATATATATAAAAGCGAAAGTTTGTTTATTTGTTTGTTTGTATGCAGCGAATAGACTACATACAAACTCTATTTGTATATAGAGGTTTTTGGGTACCTACGGAAAGAAATCGTGGCCCAAAAATTTTGCTCTAACGGACCGCCAAGTTGGGGCTGTGATACAAGTATTTAAACTCTTTTGTTATAAAATGAAAACGGTTTGACCGATTGACTTCAAATTTTGAATACGTGATGCTCTTTGAAAATTGAGTTGACACTACTAACAGTTTTGGAATTTGTTAACCCATGTCGGACCGACGGTTGGTCAAAAAAAATTTTGGGTCCAAATTTTGTCCGATTTTACGAAATACTGTTTTGGCTAATAAATTTTGTTGAGTTCCATTAACCCATTGCGGCCCAACAGCTTTTTATAGGTTTTTTCAATACTTTACTCTAAATTCGAAACGGTTTGACAAATTGACTTCAAATTTTGTATATGTGATGGGAATTTGGTTGACACTATTAACAAATTTGGAATTTGTTTACCCATGTCGGCCCGACTGTTGGTCAAAATAATTTTGGAAGCTAATATTGTAAAAATTTGAGAAGTACTGCTTTGGTTAAAAAGACAGCCTCAAAAAAATTTTGTTGAATTCCATTAACCCATTGCGGCCCAACAGTTTTTTATATAGTTTTTTGTTACTTTACTCTAAATTAGAAACGGTTTAACCGATTTTCTTCAAATTAACCCATGCCGGCCCGACGATTGACAAAAAAAAGATTTGGAAGCAAATTACGTCGAATTTTGCGCAATACTGCTTGCCCAAAGAGAAAGTGTAGTTCCGTTAACCCAATGAGGCAATCTTTAAATAGATTTTTGCGTTACTTAACTCTAAATTAGAAACGATTTGACCGCTTGACCTCAAATTTTATATGTGTGAAGCAACTTGAAAATGGAGTGGAGACTGGTAACATTCGGTCCTACGATTGGTCAAAAAAATTTTTTTGGAAGTAAATTACGTCAAACTTTGGAAAGTAGTTTGTACTGCTTTGAATTACTGAAAGTTTCAAAAATTACTAGAATAATCTTAGAAAAATCGTTTTAAAAAGATTGCTTTCATACATTTTAAAATTTACATGTGTAAACCGTGTGTAATTTTTGTGTTAACTTTTTGCAGTAATATCAACTTCAATTAAACCTCCATTGAGAGGCGCAGCAACACGCACCGGGTATTAGCTAGTATACTATATAAATATTAAAAAAATCTGTACAATTTAATTTCTTCTTTAATATTTACTTTTAAATTTTATATATAAGTAATTAATAGTGAAATCCAGACAAATATATTAATGAAATTCAGGCGAATTTAAATTTAAGTAGTAGGTATTAAATATAGGACTAGAAAGCAAGGGTGGTAAGAGTGTAAATCTTGTATTCAACCCATGCAGATACCCTGGTTTTCCAGTAAAAGTAAAAAAAAAATTTTTTACCTGTCGACCAAACTCAGTTGCCATTTATTTTTAAATTTAAGACATAGACAATAAATAATATTTCTTTATCTTTAATAAAAAATACATTTATATAACAACATAAGCAATTACAAAATATTAAAAAATAATTTAATTGAATAATATACCTTGCAAATACATAAATATAGTAAATCTCAAATACAAAATTAATTAAATTAATTATAAATATACCATTTTATTTTCAAAATGAGAATAGTAAGCTTTAAAGTGGAATAGTAAACTTCAATATGAGATTAGTAAATTTCAGTTTGAGATTTTTTATTTTAATTTAATTCAAACCAATTAAAATTAACACAAAATAATTTAAATAAAATTTAATAATATAGAATATTTTCTAAGTTAAGAGCTCTAGTGAATTTTTTTTTAATGTTTGCGATGCAATTGGCACATGTTGTTGATGTAATTGTCTGCAGACCTTCTTCCATAAATGTAATTTTATACACGTGTATATACATATATGACATCGGGTACATTAAAATTGCTCCTCCGTTTGTAACGCATCGATCTAGACGAGCTAGATATAGTGTCAAGGGTACGTATCGGATCAGCATCGAAAAGTAAATCGATCTAGCTATGTGTGTTTGTCTTTCCGCCCGTCCGTCCGTTCGTCCGAGTTTCTGCACTATAACTCAAAAACTAAAAGTGCTAGAGTTTTGAAAATCGCACAAAGTCATTTTTAGACAATTTCTAGGTTCCCTATTGTTTTTGGTTATATTCGGACCAAGGCTTCGGTAAGCTGCCATACAACTTTTTTGCGCCAATATTTCTTCAAAACTAATTATATTACGAGAATAAAAATTACACACGGTTAGTTATTTTTTTTTATTGGTTTTTTTTTTTTGAAGCAAAAATTATGGGATGAGTTAAATTTTTTTAAATATTTTACTTTTTTATATTTTTTTTTGTAATATAAATAATAGCTTAAGAAAAATAAATAACGGTTTATTATATACTTTTAATTGAACTTGCCTGTGTCTATGGCTTTATTTTTCATTCTGTCAGTTAGTGATACATTTATATTAGAAATCTGACCATAAATTTATAAGAATTGTATGGTTCAGTGGTTAGCAAAGTGGCTGACGGTGTAAATAGATCTGACTTCGATCCTCCTTCAAAGATAAAAATTTTTTTGTTTTTTTTTTTTAAATTCAACAGAAATAATAAAAAAAAATTACAAATAAAATTAATTTATTTGGATAGTTTCTTTAAAAATTTGTAACTTTAAGAACTAAAATACTTCACTTTGATAATATAAAAACATAGACCAAATAATTATGTAGACGATCAGTTTCATATCGTAAATTTTTAAGGTTTTTTTTTATGTCAGTCCGTACATTTTTGGTTCATTAATTTAAAATTAATACAAGTATACGTAGGTACTTAAATAAAAAAAAAAATTTAGATTAAAATTAAAAAAAACGAGGAAGAGTGTAGTAGAGTAGACTGTGTCAACTCTGGGATACCCGCATGACCGTAACATATACATTATATCATCCGGTTAATTACTTTTGGCAAAATTTCAAACATTCAGCTTTATTAGGTGTAGAGTAATGCTCATATTAAAGAAGGAGTTGTATGACAGCTACTCGAACTCTTCGCAGTAGACCAACCAAATTTTGCAGTAAGTTTGGCCATTATACTAAACTATGTTTGGGAAAATTTCAGATACGCAGCTACCATAGGTATAGAGTAATGCTCATATAAATTTAGAAGTTGTATGACAGGTGCTAGGACAGACGGACGGATGGACGAACATACATAGCTAAATCGATTTATTTTTCGATTCTGATTCGATCCATACACTTGAGTCTATATCTACCCCCCCTCCTTCTCTGCGTCATAAACGTAATGGCAAATTTATTATATCCTTTCACTAATATAGTCATACGGGTATAAAAATTTCCCCATGAAGCGAATTTGAACCCTAACGATTTCATCGTCAAATTTTTAAAATACAAAAAAAACGAGGAAGATTATAGTTGCCCTTGTCAACTTTTAGATACCCGTGCATACCCACTAACCGTTATTTATTTCCCTTATGCTATTATAAGTATTACAAAAAAAAATATAAAAAAGTATAGGTATAACTTATTATCATAAGTTTTGCTTAAAAAAAAAATAACAAAAAAAAAATTAAATTTTTAATTCATTATAGATACCATAATTTTTGCTTAAAAACAAAAGAAAACCCTAAAAGTTGGTTCGGGTGATGTCCCACTTTGCCAACTAACTTGCCATATTACTTTACCTGCCTAGTTTTAATTTTAACCTCGTAGCTTCATTAGATTCACAGTTATCGAATTGACAACTTGGCATGGCAGCTGCCCGAAAATGGGGCCGTAACATTTTGAAATTCCAAATAAGTGCTCGATTCATTATATAACTAATCTTGTATAATATTCATCCTCGTAGTATAATTAGTTTTAAAGAAATTCATATTGGTGCAAAGAAGTTGTATGGCAGCCCCCCGAAAATAGGGCCGTAACATTTTGAAACTTCATATAAGTGCTCGATTCATTATATAACTAACAGTGTGTAATTTTCATCCTCGTAGTATAATCAGTTTCCAAGAAATTCATATTGGTGCAAAGAAGTTGTATGGCAGCCCCCCAAAAATTGAGCCGTAACATTTTGAAACTTCATATAAATGCTTGATTCATTATAAAACTAACCGTGTGTAATTTTCGTCTTCCTGATATAATTACTTTTGAAGAAATTCATATTGGTTTAAATAAGTTGTGTGGCAGCTCCCCAAAACCTTGGTCTGGTCTTAACCAAAAATTATAGGGAACCTCAAAAATGTCCAAAAAATGTTTTGTGTGAATTTCAAAACTCTAGCTCTAATTTTTCAATTCTATCTCTTTTAATTATTTTTAATTCACGAATATATTAAACTTAAGCAAAATAAGCTTCATATGATCATATTCATATAATGATCATCATGATAGATAATAATCATCTATTCATAATGATTATATCTATCAATATCAATAAGTCATTTACTTAAAAAAAATCTTTGTGCTCTTTTTTGCTTAGCTTAAATAAACTACGCATCATTTAAATCATATGAAATCGTAACTCGAAATCGATATCTACAAAAAAAAAAAATATTCATATAATTTCCTGTTAAATACAAGATGCATAGCAAAATTTCAAATTTTTATATGAAAATATTGGAGTGAAAAAGTTAGTTGTTTGAGAGCTACCCGAAGTTTTGGTCCAATCTTAACCAAAAAAAATAGGGAACCTAGAAATTGATTGAAAAATATTTTGTGAAAATTTCAAAACTGTAGCTTTTTTAGTTTTTGAGTTAACGTGCTGACACACGGACGGACGGACGGACAGACACACATAGCTGGATCGACTCATTTTTCGATTCTGAGCCGATACGTACCCTTGACACTATATCTAGCTCGTCTAGATCGATGCGTTACAAACGGAGGAGCAATTTTAATATACCCGATGTCATATATGTATGCACGGGTATAAAAATTTATCAGTCATTTGTTTTTGTTCACTTTATACTTTGAAGCATAATCTGCGTAATAAAAATGTAACGGTTGTGAAATGATTTTGTATTAATATGGAATATATGTATATGTATTTATATATTATAGATAATAAGTAAGATAATAATCTTATATGAATAAGCGAGTGCGCATTTTTTTTGTTTGTATATGGAAATGTAAAGAAAAAATATTTAAGTGAATTCAGCTAAAGTAGACGGGTTTTTTCAACTGTTGCATTGACGTAATACTGACGTAATCGGTTAAAATCCTGTATACACCAAAACCGGTTTCGTAAAATATTGTGTTCACAAAAAACCGGTTTCGTTGCAACCAAATTTTACTTGTAAGACTCAATGCACTAACCAATTCAAACAAAAAAATGAATTTTTTTTTCTTTTATTTTTTTGTTGTTTTTTTTTTTTTTCATTATTTAAAAATTTTTGAACTGTGCTCATCTTAAACAAAAAAAATTTGAGACCGGACAAAATATAAAATATTTCTGGTAAATTGATAAAAATCAATATAAGATTACCATATTAGGTTTTATTTCTATTTGTTATTTTTGATCTTTCAAACTACATACTAAAAAAAAACAAAAATGAACAAATATATTTGTATTACTTATATTAAACTAGCTAATACCCGGTGCGCGTTGCTGCGCCTCTCAATGGAGGTTTAATTGAAGTTGATGTTACTGCAAAAAGTTAACACAAAAATTACACTCGGTTTACACATGTAAATTTTAAAATGAATGAAAGCAATCTTTTTAAAACCATTTTTCTAGGATTTTTCTAGTAATTTTTGAAACTTTCTGTAATTCTAAGCAGTACAAACTACTTTCCAAATTTTGATGTAATTTACTTCCAAAAAATTTTTTTTGAAAAATCGTAGAACCGACTGTTAGCAGACTCAACTCTATTTTCAAGTTGTTTCACACATATAAAATTTGAGGTAAACCGGTCAAATCGTTTCTAATTTAGAGTTAAGTAACGCAAAAATCTATTAAAAACCACTGTGCCCCACTGGGTTAACGGAACTACACTTTCTCTTTGGGCAAAGTAGTATTACGCAAAAATGGACATAATTTGCTTCCAAATCACTCAACAAAATTTTTTGAGGCTTTCTTTTTAGTCAAAGCAGTACTTCGCAAATTTTGACAATATTATCTTCCAAAATTATTTTGACCACCCGTCGGCCCGACATGGGTTAACAAATTCCAAAACTGTTAATAGCGTCTACTCAATTCTCAAAGAGCATCACGTATACAAAATTTGAAGTCAATCGGTCAAACCGTTTTCATTTTAGAACAAAGAAGTTTAAATATTTGCACCACAGCCCCAACTTGGCGGTCCGTTAGAGCAAAATTTTTGGGCCACGATTTCCTTCCGTACCCAAAAACCTCTATATACAAATTTTCATGAAAATCGGCTGGGCAGTTTAGGAGTCTATTCGCTACAAACAAACAAACATACAAACAAACAAACAAACAAACAAATAAACAAACTTTCATTTTTATATATATAGATATATAAATATATTTTGATTGATAAAATATAAAATTTAGTTAATATAAATAATAACAAAAAATAATTAATGATATAAAAGACAATTAGTTTAAGGAACAGATTTAGAACCTACTTTTAAAATTGTATAATTATGAATGTTTGCTCAGTCCCACAGATGTTAATTAAAATAATAATCCATTTTTAAATGACCTAGATATGATATAAGTAAAATAAAATTACCTATACTTACTCAATGTAAAGAAAAAATTAAATTTCTTATATTATCTACAAATCCATTTTTTTATTTAGGTAGCTACAAACCTTTTTTTGTTGTATATGAATAAAAAATTACAAAAACTTTCCGCTTTTGAAAAATCAGTTGACTAAACATTTTCCGACGATAACTATCTTCGAATGAACTAAATTTTACACATACATTTATAAGTTCATAAATTGGTGACAACTGACAACCGTTAAAACTACAACTGACAACACTCTCGTGTGGGATTGAGTAATATTCACTTACGTTGGAAGATTACGTCAATGCAAGTGAATATTACTTATCATGTGGCTTCACGGATTCATTATCTTTGCTTTAAGATACCTAAAAAATATAAATCAATTTTGTTTAACAAACTAGATAGTTAAATAAAGATTTTATCAAGTGGTACCTACATACTTATAATGCTTTTTATACATGTGCATACATATATGACATCGGGTATATTAGATTTGCTCCTCCGTTTGTAACGCATCGATCTAGACGAGCTAGATATAGTGTCAAGGTACGTATCGGCTCAGAATCGAAAAATGAGTCGATCTAGCTATGTGTGTCTATCCGTCCGTCCGTCCGTCTGTGTGTCAGCACGATAACTCAAAAACTAAAAGAGCTACAGTTTTGAAATTTTCACAAAATATTTTTCAATCAATTTCTAGGTTCCCTATTTTTTTTGGTTAAGATCGGACCAAAACTTCGGGTAGCTCTCGAACAACTAACTTTTTTAACTCCAATATTTTCATATAAAAATTTGAAATTTTGCTAGGCATCTTGTATTTAACATGAAATTATATGAATTTTGTTTTTTTGTTATTGTAGATAACGATTTCGAGTTACGATTTCATATGATTTAAATGATGCGTAGTTTATTTAAGATAAGCAAAAAAGAACACAAAGATTTTTTTTAAGTAAATGGCTTATTGATATTGATAGATAATATCATTATGAATATGATGATTATTATCTATCATTATGATCATTATATGAATATGATCTATGAAGCTTATTTTGCTTAAGTTTAATATATTCGTGAATTAAAAATTAATTAAAAGAGATAGAATTAAAAAATTAGAGCTAGAGTTTTGAAATTCACACAAAACATTTTTTGGACATTTTTGAGGTTCCCTATTATTTTTGGTTAAGACCAGACCAAGGTTTCGGGGAGCTGCCACACAACTTATTTAAACCAATATGAATTTCTTCAAAAGTAATTATACCAGGAAGACGAAATTTACACACGGTTAGTTTTATAATGAATCAAGCACTTATTTGAAGTTTCAAAATGTTACGGCTCCATTTTCGGGGGCTGCCATACAACTTCTTTGCATCAATATGAATTTCTTGGAAACTGATTATACTACGAGGATGAAAGTTACACACTTTTAGTTATAGAATGAATAGAGCACTTATATGAAGTTTCAAAATGTTACGGCGCCATTTTCTGGGGGCTGCCATACAACTTCTTTGCACCAATATGAATTTCTTTAAAACTAATTATACTACGAGGATGAAAATTTTACACGATTAGTTTTATAATGAATCGAGCACTTATATGGAATTTCAAAATGTTACGGCCCCATTTTCGGGCAGCTGCCATGCCAAGTTGTCAATTCGATAACTGTGAATCTAATGAAGCTATGAGGTTAAAATTAAAACTGGGCTAGTAAAGTAATAGGGCAAGTTAGTTGACAAAGTTGAACATTACCTGGACCAACTTTTAGGGTTTTTTTTTGTTTTTAAGCAAAAATTATGGTACCTATAATGAATTAAAAATTAAATTTTTTTTTTTGTTATTTTTTTTTTTAAGCAAAACTTATAATAATAAGTTATATACCTACTTTGTTATATTTTTTTTTTGTAATATTTATAATAGCATAAGGGAAATAAATAACGGTTAGTGGGTATGCACGGGTATCTAAAAGTTGACAAGGGCAACTATAATCTTCCTCGTTAATGATATTTTTGTCTTCTGTTATAAAATTTAAATTAATTTAGATAAGTTTACTAAAGGGGATATTTTAATAAATTATGATTAAGTAGTTAATAGATAAACCGATTCTAACTATTAATGAATAGGATCCAACTTGAAAATTATCAAATTAAATATTGTATTTAATATTATATAACAAATTGTGTAAAAAAATTTAATTAAAACTAAAAAGTATAAAATAAAATAAAAAAAATCTTTTTTTCAATATATACATTTATTAAAGTAGTACTAGCCCCCTAAAATGTAGAAAATAAAAAATTTAAGGTAGATCTTGGGAATTTGTTACTGTGTTAATATAAAAGTAAATTGCTGGTATAAGAAACAGTTCTTTTAATGTTTGAAAACTTTTAAGCTTAAAATGTTGAAAATTTTCATTAACCAAAAATTGATGGCAGATCTTTTGCATTTAAAAGTGTTTTTATATAAAAGTAAATTGCTGGATTAATTTTAACAAAAAGAAGAACTGTCTTTCATTTCAGCAATCTCATGTTTTTGCGTAATTAAGGAGTACTATCTCAATTTTTTGCTCAAATTGTATGCGGAAGTCATTAAAATAATTTTTAATAATTAGAGTACACTATTTGCCAATGGTTTCAATTTGTAATCATGGTAGAACAGACTTATTAACCTCAAAGTTTAACGGTTAAAATTTAAAAAAAATATATGGGAATATATAATTTTAATTTGATAAGCGGATGTACATGGCATTCACTAAGTCATTCACACTAGGCTTCATTCTCTTTGATCATTATAGTCACTAAATATTAAATTACTTGGTCACTAAACATTTGATAACTTTAATGCCGCATTGTTGGTCCAAATTTAATGCATAATATAAAAATACTTATTTACACCTTTAAGTGTACATAACTACATTTCCTCTGTTATTCAAAAATATACCTGTAGCGCTTTTGTTTCGAAACATTTCACCTGAATTTTTAAATAATATCCATAATTTGAATCAGATTAACTTTGTGAAAAATTTTAAATGAGCGGTAACTTATACGGTAACTTTTTAAAACAAACCCCAAAATACCACTTAGTATCAATATATTATGGAATACTAAATATTTTATTTTTTTTTTAAATTACCAAATAAACTTTCAGTTATAAAAAAATTAACGTGAAATATAAAATTTGATATTTAAAATAATTTTATTGAAATATAAAACCGTTAATAAATTTTAAAAATAACTTTTTAATAAATTTAAAAAAAAAACGAGGAAGATTATAGTTGCCCTTGTCAACTTTTAGATACCCGTGCTTACCCACTAACCGTTATTTATTTATAATATATAACGGGTAAGTTAATTTTTAAATATCATAAATGCTATTAGGTATAAAAAAAATATAAAAAAGTAAAATAGTTAAAAAAAAAAAATTAACTTATTATCCCATAACTTTTGCTTAAAAAAAAAATTAAATTTTTAATTCATTATAGGTACCATAATTTTTGGTTAAAAACAAAAAAAAAAAAAAAACAAAAAAAAATAGCCCACCCCAAAAGTTGGTCCGAGCGATGTCCGACTTTGCCAACTAACTTGCCCTATTACTTTACCTGCCCAGTTTTAATTTTAACCTCGTAGCTTCATTAGATTCACAGTTATCGAATTGACAACTTTGTATGGGAGCTGCCCGAATATGGGGTCGTAACATTTTGAAACTCCGAATTAGTGCTCGATTCTTTATATAACTAACAGTGTGTAATTTTCATCCTCGTAGTATACTCAGTTTCCAAGAAATTCATATTGGTGCAAAGAAGTTGTATGGCAACCCCCCGCAAATGAAGCCGTAAAATTTTGAAACTTCATATAAGTGCTTGATTCATTATAAAACTAACCGTGTGTAATTTTCGTCTTTCTAGAATATTTACTTTTGAATAAATTTATATTGGTTTAAATAAGTTGTGTGGCAGCTCCCCGAAACCTTGGTCTGGTCTTAACCAAAAAGAATAGGGAACCTTAAAAATGTCCAAAAAATGTTTTGTGTGAATTTCAAAACTCTAGCTCTAATTTTTCAATTCTATCTCTTGTAATTAATTTTTAATTCACGAATATATTTAACCTAAGCAAAGTAAGCATCATATAATCATATTGATAAAATGATTCATTCAAAATATTACACATATACATATTATATGAATATACATATATAAATTATTTATAAAGCCATTTACTTAAAAAAAATCTTTGTCTTCTTTTTTGCTTATCTTAAAAAAACTACGCATCATTTAAATCATATGAAATTCTAACTCGAGTTATCTACTTTTTGTAACAAAAACAAAAAACAAAAAAAACAAAAAAACAAAATTCATATAATTTCATGTTACAAGGTGCATAGCTATATTCCAAATTTTTGTATGAAAATATTGGAGTTAAAAAAGTTAGCTGTTCGAGAGCTACCCGAAGTTTTGGTCCGATCTTAACCAAAAAAAATAGGGAACCTAGAAATTGATTGAAAAATATTTTGTGAAAATTTCAAAACTGTAGCTCTTTTAGTTTTTGAGTTATCGTGCTGACACACAGACGGACGGACGGACGGACGGACGGACGGACAGACACACATAGCTAGATCGACTCATTTTTCGATTCTGAGCCGATACGTACCCTTGACACTATATCTAGCTCGTCTAGATCGATGCGTTACAAACGGAGGAGCAAATCTAATATACCCGATGTCATATATGTATACACGGGTATAATCATTACCACATTTTAACAGGCTTTTAAGTTAAAATGTTAAAATATAAAATATTTAATATTTCAAAATTGAAATTAAAAAAACAATAATAATAAAAATATAAAAAAAATCATTAAAAATATTTTTATTTTTTATTAAATTTTTGTTTTATTGTTCAATATTAAACAGAAAATGGGAAATGAAGATGAAAAACAGCAAAATAAAAACTTGGTTCAATTTTCATAAATTAACCAAACTTTATTAATTCTCTTATAAAAATTTTGTGTTTTTGTTTTTATATTTTCAATTAACGCGTTTTTCATTACCAATTTTCAATATTCAAATTTTTAGCTCCTTTATTGTTATTATATGATTGTATTTTTGTTTTTTCTCTGAATAAAATTAGAAAAACAACAACCAAAAAAAAAAAAAGAAATACGACTCCATTATAAATAAGACCAATCCTTGATTTTATCTTAAAGTTTAATGAAATTATTCAAGGATAACAAATAAAAAAAAAAACCAAAAACCAACAAACAACACAAAAAAAAACAAAAAATCAAATAAAAAAAATATCGAGAAAAAAATTGAAGAAATTATAATGGGTTTCATTTATACTAGTTTTAAAGTGACCAGATCATCAGACGTTTTTAAAAAATCAAAAAGTGAATCCATCTCCTTTTTGATTGTTCTCAATTTGCAAAAACTTCGAGCATTTGTTTTAAGGAGCACGTTAAAATAGGAAATTAATTAAAGTTTAATATTTACCTATTTCTTTTAGTTAAGCCTTCTACTACTCTAGGTTTTGTTACCCTAAGTAAATATTCGTAGTTTAAGTAAACCATATTAGATATCTGCACAATTGTATTCAAAAGCGCTTTCAAATCATTCTATAATAAGTAAAACTTTTCATATTCGGTTTTGAAAGCTTTCAAACCAAATGCATTCATTACAAATGATTATAGAATAGAGTAAATGAAATACAAAATTATTGTAGAATAGAATGAATATGTTTTTGATTTATTATGTGTACACGAAAATAGAATATTTATTATATTTGTATTTATATACCGAGTACACCAAATATAATAAAAATATTTATAGCATTTGTTTTTATATACCGAGTACACCAAATATAATAAAAACGAGGAAGATTATAGTTGCCCTTGTCAACTTTTAGATACCCGTGCATACCCACTATGTTGTATAAAATAAACCGTAATTTACTTCCCTTATACATTTAACTCATTACTCCATAATTTTGACGTAAAAAAAAAAAAAAAAAAATTAACAAAAAAAAAAAAAAAATCACAAAACAAAAAACAAAATTTTCATTCATTGTCCCATAACTTTAGCTAAAAAAAAAAAAAAAAAAAAAATTAACAAAAAAAAAAAAAAAATCACAAAACAAAAAACAAAATTTTCATTCATTGTCCCATAACTTTAGCTTAAAAAAAAAAAAAAAAAACAAAAAAAAAACAAAAAAAAAAAAAAAAAAATGGCCCACCCAAAAATTCCGATGGTCCGAGTGATGTCCAACTTTGCCAACTAACTTGCCCTATTACTTTACCTGCCCAATTTTAATTTTAACCTTGTAGCTTCATTAGATTCACAGTTATTGAATCGCAAACTTTGTATGGCAGCCCCCCAAAATGGGGCCGTAACATTTTGAAACTTCATATAAGTGCTCGATTCATTATATAAATAACCGTGTGTAATTTTTATTGTCGTAGTATAATTAGTTTTGAAGAAATTCATACTGGTGCAAATAAGTTGTATGGCAGCCCCCCCAAAAAATGGGGCCCTAACATTTTGAAACTTCATATAAGTGCTCGATTCATTATATAACTAACCGAGGGTAATTTTCAGCCTCGTAGTATAATTAGTTTTAAAGAAATTCATATTGGTGCAAAGAAGTTGTTTGGCAGCCCCCCGAAAATGGGGCCCTAACATTTTGAAACTTTATATAAGTGCTCGATTCATTATATAACTAACCGTGTGTAATTTTCATCCGCGTAGTATAATTAGTTTTGAAGAAATTCATATTGGTGCAAAGAAGTTGTATGGCAGCCCCCCGAAAATGGGGCCTTAACATTTTGAAACTTCATATAAGTGCTCGATTCATTATATAACTAACCGAGGGTAATTTTCATCCGCGTAGTATAATTAGTTTTGAAGAAATTCATATTGGTGCAAAGAAGTTGTATGGCAGCCCCCCGAAAATGGGGCCCTAACATTTTGAAACTTCATATAAGTGCCGGAGTCATTTTAAAACTAACTGTGTGTAATTTTCATCCCCGTAGTATAATTAGTTTTGAAGAAATTCATATTGGTGCAAAAAAGTTGTATGGCAGCTCCCCGAAGCCTTGGTCCGATTTTAACCAAAAACAATAGGGAACCTAGAAATTGTTTAAAAATGACTTTGTGTGAATTTCAAGACTCTAGCCCTTTTAGTTTTTGAGTTATCGTGCTGACACACGGACGGACGGACGGACGGACGGACGGACGGCCGGACGGACAGACACACATAGCTAGATCGACTAATTTTTCGATTCTGAGCCGATACGTACCCTTGACACTATATCTAGCTCGTCTAGATCGATGCGTTACAAACGGAGGAGCAAATCTAATATACCCGATGTTCATACATGTATGCACGGGTATAAAAATTTTAATAGTATGTATTATATCGATGAGTAATATGTAGCTTTGTTTGTTTTGTCACTGCTTTGTTTGTTTTTTTATCTTCTTTTTGTTTTCTTTTTTTCTTTTTCTTTGTCATTATATTTAGAGTACTCGGTATACTTGGTATATTTTAAAAGATTTGGAAGAATTGAAATTTGATTTTCAAGACATCAAAGTATTTATGAAAAAAAAAGCTTTTCAATTTGTTATTTGAAATAAAACGAATAGATTAAATATAGTTAAGTAGTAGTTTGAGTATATACCATATTTAAAGCTTTTTAGAACGAATGAATTGAATTAGAATATAGTATTTGAATATATTCGATAATTTTAATAAAGGAATATATTTGTGCAGATCTCTAAACCATATAGAAGGGTTTATTTTAATTTTACTACATACAATTATTATGTAGTTATTAAAAATTATGACGTACTAGTTATTAATATTTGTCAAAAAATATGATCTTTCCTTATTATTATTTAATTCAATTATATACACTCGGTTGACATTATATAATCAACCTTTTTTAATCATCCTCATTATGTATCTCATTCACCTTTTCAATAGTGAGTAAAAAATTTTAAAAACTAGTTTTTATATTGCGTACCTATCTCACTTTAAGTCAGCTGGTGAAAAGTAGCTTAATTTCCAGTCACTTAGTGAGAAATTAGTAAATTAACGTATTATGTATACCGCCTCTAAAGGAAATAGGACAAATAAAGCATTAAAATATATTAATTTTTTCTCATTAGACGAGAAAATGGTGCCTGAAAAAAAGCGACAAAAAAAAAATGGAATTTGTTATGGTAAACAAAATGGAAGCTCTTCCAGATATCGCAAGATAACTTTTTAAATTGGTTTTGAGTTATTTTAGGGAGCTTATTTTGATTTATTCATTACATAATTTAGATTATAATAATATAAATGAGTAGATACTCCAACAATATTCATAGTACTTCCGGTTAAATAAGAGTTGCTTTTCTACTTATATTTTCATGTATTCATCATCAGTATCAGTTGTATATTCAAGATTTTACCAAAGGTAATTAACTGGATGATATAATGTCTATTTTACGATCATACGGGTATTCAAGAGTTGTAAGTAGTAATCCACAGTCTACTCTACTACACTCTTCCTCGTTTTATTTTAAAAAGTAGCGGTATGGTTTGCACCACCAATATTTTTCCAATATTGACCGGTACCTATCAGTATCAAACAGGACTAACTTGTACATTGGAACTAACCAGTATTAACCTGTACTACATTGTTAAATTCCGTGATTGAGGAAATTAAATAAGTATTTATTTAGTATTCACACAATAAGTTGTGAAACCACTACTTTTTGAATATTTTTATATTTTATCAGTAATAAAATTACTGCAACTACACTGGTGGGTACTAGTAGTACTAGTGTTTATACCATTACTAAGTATATGAATTTTATTGAATATTTTTCCAGTATCAGCACTGGACTTGACTGGTTCCGGTATTTGAAAATCATCAGTTCTTTTTTTTAGTGTTATAATAAAATGGTCACTTTAGAATTAATGAAGAAAAAGACCAACGAAAAACATAACGACAATATAGAATTATGATCTTAAAAATTTTTTTTTATAAAAACGGTTATGGCAATCGTATAACAAAAGAACAATAAAGGAAAGAGAAAGAGAAAAAAAAAAGAGAAAAAGAAGAAAGAAAAAAATAATAAGAAAATAAATTAAATAAGGGCATCATAAATTAAAAGGACCACAATATATATTATAATGGAGATCCTTAAAACAATAATTGTACAATTTTAAGTTGACATAAAAACTAAATTTATAACGGCATTTTTTTTTTAAAAAAATACAAAAAAAAATTCCATTTCTCATTTATTTTTGTTTCTCTGTTATTTGTAATTTCACTTTATTTCTTTTGCATATTTATTGGAGTTTTTTTTTTGTTTTTAGTTTTTTTGATTTTGTTTTGATAAATTTTTAGCATAAAATAGTCATTTAAAGACAACTTAAATAATAATTCCTGTTGATTTTTAACACAGACAATAATGAATTCTTTTGTTTTGATATTTTTAAAAAAAATATTGGGAAGAAAATGTGCTATTAGGTCACTTTTTTTGAGTCAGTCTGTCTGTTACTAAGTTCTTTAAGATCTATTTAAAATTAATTTGTTTCTAAAAAAATTAAAGCTTCATTGTCTTCTCAACAACTTCTTTAAAAATACTATGTTATTTTTGGAAGCGTTTTAAGATGTTTATTTTGCTTTAAGTAATGAGGCTCCTATCAGTTATTTGTGGGTTAAATAAATATTTCCCTGGTTTATAAACTCGTGCTGATTTTAAAAATTTTGATTTTAATTAATTTTCCAGTTGGATAATTTTATAACAAGTTTTTTCTTTGATATCAGTTACAGATCAATCACTTTCAGTATAGTCATATATCGTTGTTAACCTAGTAGGTATCTGTTTCAATAACTCGTTATTTAAATTTCATATCTGAAATAACTTACTAAGTGATTAGTAATTAATTATGTGAACATATTATATATTATTAAATCACGCTTATTTGAAAATACAAACTTTTTATTTATTTTAGATCTAGAATTATAGTTTTAATCATTTCTGTTGTCCTTTAAGGACGCAACATTTATCAGGGAAGGGGTAAAATAAAATTGAATAAAATAAAGGCAATTCGACTTTAATATCAAAAACAGTAGAAAATGTTATATGGTTAATCGAATTAACTTTTCCATCTTTTTTCCAAAAAAAATGTTTTCACAAAATAAAATAACTGAGTAAATTTGGTTTCCTTGCAAAAAGAAATGAAATCGAATTCAAATAAAGAAATAAATAAGAATCGCCCTAATATATTATTAGTATGTTAATAACTTCACAATCTAGCGCATAAATATATGGATAAATTTCCAGAGAGGCAATACATTGATTTTGAAACCATTTTAGATCACATCCATATTTCAGACACCCTGCTTCACTAGGTTTAGGGTAATGCTCATATATATGTTTTATGGCAACTACTCGAACCCGTGGAGTAAACTGGCTGGATTTCCATAGCGATGAAGGCAATTGCAATTATTATTTATCTACCTAACTCCTTCTCTGCGACACAGACTTATTATTTTAATCATACGGGTATGAAGAACTTAAAATAATGGTGCTACCTAATCCCTCTTAAGGAAATTATTTAAATTCAGACTTTGAATTTAATTCTTATTTATATTAACAACCTTGCACAGACAATTATGACTTGTAAGTATTCTGACAAAAATTTACCGTAACTTTAGTAACCAGCTTAAATATCACCTACTTGTGTACAATTATAATTAAAAGTATACTTATAAATATTCTGGAAAAAGCTTTCCGGGGTTTTATTCTTTTCAACTTTTCATTAATGAAATAATCAAATAAACATTTTTATGAAAACTATTTTGATAACGTTACCTAGTTCTAGACAGTTCATACCTAATCAGTTTATTAATAATAATTTTATTTTATTGATTTCTTTTTCCATTCATTTTTCAAATAATAGTTATTTTTACTTGTAATATTAATTTAATTAATAATAAAAATCATTAATATGTTATAACAGCTTACATGCAATTTAATTCAATACCGTTCCTTTAAGTCTATTTTATTAATTGTTAGATTAAATTTTCAATAATTTTATTTAAGAGAAGTTAATGAATTTTATGCTGACGATGAAGATCATTCTTACAAATTTTAAAATTAGAACTGCATACAAATACAATAATTGATTCATAAATGAATCGCATCTCAATCAATTGTTAAATATTTGGTAAAACCGGGTGAAAGGGATTTAATTTTTTTATAGTCATCAGAGCGTTAATTGCCATAAATTATGATGTAATCATACTATGGAAATTAATATTTTTCATACTAATAAAAAAACCTCTTAAATTTAATTATTATTCATAGCGGCACAGGGTAATAACTGAGCATTTAAATTAGTTCCAAGTTTGTACAAATTTATTCCAAGAAATCGAGGTGGACTTGAGGCCTAATCAATAGTAAGCCATAGTAAAGTTTTGTGATTAAAATAAGATAGGTAAGAAACTTATAGAAAGTTTAGTTACTTCTTAGTTGTTTACTATATCAGAATGACATATTAGCTTTGTCCGTGAGATTATGAAATACTAGATCTTTAAAATACTAGATTTTCAAAACCAGATTTCAATAAGTTTTCAAATTCCAACATAAACTAAGTTTTTAAACAATAACTCAATACATATAACTGCGTACTTAAAATTTACAATATGTACAGGAGCTGCATGTACCTTGCACCTTGGACTATTCACGATAATTCATGTTAATAAAAACATTTGAGAATGAATTTATTTTATAGTTAGTTGAAAAAATTTTAGAAAATTTGACAATTCTATACGTAAGAGATTTAAGTATCTATTTACTAAAAAACCACAGTAGACGTGTTATTTGGAGTGCGCTGTAAATAATTGTTCTTAAAGTTTTAAAATTTAATTTTCGATCTTAGAGCGACGCATTAATTGTATCTTGGATGGATTCTCAAAAAATAAATATTTTTGAGTAGCTAATAAAAATTTTTTTTTAGTAATATATGGCACGTAGTTATCCGACCGATAGGTCTGTTCACAGTGACGGCTTTTCAATCGAAAAGTTTCGGGTTCAAATTCTGGTTTAATCATATCTGATAAAAAATCATAATAGTTAATACCATAATATAAAATAAATTTAACTGCAACACCAAAAAAGGAAAGGCAAATTCACTCACTTCACTCACTCACAATACTACTTATAAATTTTGTCTAATTGTTATTTGGACCATCTTGACTTCTTATAGAGAGAGATTTATTTAACCTTTTAACATTAAGATATATTTCTAGGTTTTTCGGAAATGACAGCTAAATAATCAAAAATGAGGAAGAGTGTAGTAGAGTAGACTGTGTGAACTCTGGGATACCCGTATGACCGTAATATAAACATTATATCATCCGGTTAGTTAATTACTTTTGGTAAAATTAAAAACATACAGATTTATTAGGTGTAGTGTAATGCTCATATATAAAAGAAGCAGTTGTATGGCAGCTACTCGAACCCTCTGCAGTAGACCAGCCTTCAGTAGACCATTTCTCTGTGACATATAATTACATAATATTTTTCATTGAATTTATTATTTGTATTTGTAAATTTTTTGTTATTGTATACATTTATATAATAGATTACTATTATTATTCTATTATTTATAATAATCTATAAAGTTATTAAAATACATTTAAGAAAAAAGTGACTTACAAAATTATTTGTTAAACAATAATAAAATGAACGGTAAATAAGTTATAAAAGTATAAACGTTCATGAAAGCTCATGATGAGGAAATATTTTGGTTCTATATAGAAGATAGAATATAGTTATAGATAAAACCTACAGTACCTCAAAAGTTCTGCATAGTGAAATTGAACAAAAAATAATTAAATTCCAATGACATCAGCAAATTTTCAAACTAAAAAAAAAAGTAAAAAGTATAAAAGTTTTCTTTGTAATTGTTGATATAAAGGGAAAATCAGTTGATTTCATGATATTTTGATTAAATCAAAAAAAAAAATTAATTAACCTACAATTTACAATTTTGTGGTAAAACTTTTTGACACGAACTTTTTTGATAAAGTGAAATTTTTAGCAAAGTAATTACCTTTTCTTCTTTTCATGTTTTCTAGATTATTTCATTGAGTTATAAATTTATACATTTTAAGCCTTAATGAGTATACATGAATATGGATCAGTTTTATAATCGTTACGATTTAACAAGTGTATATAGATATTAAATTAAAAGAGTTGTAAATTTATAAAATATTTTATTTCATAGAAAATACGAATTACAAGTAAAATTGTACAAGATTCAAGAACTCGTAATTGAGTATTTTGTAAAATTATTTAATATTCAGTTTCATGCAAATATACTTAGAAATTGTAACTTATTTTTTGAACTTGTAATTAAAAACTTGATTTACAAGTATTTTGACCGTTTTATGACATTTCAGAAATTCCAAAATCACTAAAAAAAATAATTATTCTAACAGTCTAAAAAATAACGGAAATAATGGAAAACCTCTGAAAATCCTCTTCAACTTATATTTTCTTTTGTACATAACTGTAAGTCTAATAATTTGTATATTCCAAATTTCCCCAAAAGTAAATATTACGGTCATATAGGTATTGTAGAGTTAACACAGTTTACTCTCCTTCACCCTTTCACATTTTTTAATTAATTTATTACCTAAATCAAATGAATTTTATTTTAATGTTTTTCAGTAAATGTTTTTTATTTTTAAATTTAGTTTACATTAAAAGAGCATCGCTTTACAATTGTTAATTCAACAAACTTTATTCTTTACTTGTAGCTCAAATTTGAAAAATCTTGGATGTAACTATTTGTAAAGTTTTTACTTTTAAACAAATTTGTTGCATTTATGCCAAATAAGAAACTTAGAGTTGCCATTTTTAAGTACCGCATAGATACTTTAATTGTCTTTAATATTTTGAATATAACTTTAAAAAAATTTTGTAAATTTTATACAGGACCTTTTCCAAAATTAGCGACCTCTCAAAACTTTATAAGTTTCATTCTAATTTAGTCTCTTAAAATTTTAAATCGAACTGTGGAAGTTTCAAAGTACAATCCAGCTTAGATCTAAATTGATGTATTTATGTACTTTAGATTGAGAACTAGAAAAATCGATATAAGTTAGTTGTGAGTTATTTATAACATATTGCATAAAACCGTACAATTCAATTCATAAAGTATTCAGATCTGTAATGAAATGATATTATCCAAAGCTTTCATTATTATTTTTAATACTATTTTTAATACTGGCCCGTCACAGAATGACGGAATGTCAATTGAAAGAAAAACTTTTTCTAATAAGAATTATTTTTAATTTCATTATATACATATACATATATTGTATATCAATATTATTTTCTTAAATAAAGTCGAAAGTGTTACATTTTGTAATACGTAGATTATTTTTCGATTCTAATAATTGATACACAAAAGAAAATGACTTATATAACTCTTGTTGTTTCTTAAAAATTTGAAGATGAATAATAAGTTATGTAGTCTACCTTTTGTATGTTTTAAATTTGATAAAATTTCGGGGTCGTTAGTTCAAATCCCTTCTTGTTGAATTTTTTTTTTTAATTTCAATTAATTTTTTTTTTATTCAATTACGTACTTGTTTAAATTTTAAATTTTTAAATTTAAATTCGATAAAATTTTTTGTTAAAAGATTTTAAATTTTTTTATAGGTTTATTTTGTTTCAATAATGATCTATTTCTCCATTTATTAATGTTTTGTATATATATTTTTAAAAAATGTTGCTATACATTCTATATTGTTTCCTTTGTTTAGATTCAAATCGAAATACTTATATGTTGCCAACATTCTACAATGTACCTATACTCAACATGTTTAATTATGTACCTATTTTTACGGAAATGAAATTGAATTATTTATTGAGTTTTGCATTATCAAATGCAAATTAATTTTTTGATTTTTTTTATTATCCTTACCTAAAAATTAAGTAAAAAAAATATATTTGCTTTGATTATAAGGTGCAGTTCATTTGGCTTTATTTCAGGGATGAGATGAGCGAAGCTTTGAAATTGCTTTGAAACATTGCTTGCTTTATTTACTTTCCAAAGCAAAAAGCAAGCAACGCAACAAAGCGTACATTTGGCCTTCGCCATTATTTCAGTTTTTAACTGAAACTAATGAAGACTTACTACAAAACTGTTCATGTGAAGCCAAATGATTTACTATATATTTAAAATTCCCAAAAATCTTCTGTGATTTTTAAAACTGAAATCAATTTTTTCATAAACTAAAAAAATTTTTTGGCCTGTTTATGATAATTTATAATATTTTTTTTTCTAAAATAAAGCACATTCAACAAAACATTAATATTTTATTTTTTAATAATTGAACACATCCAACAAAACACATTTAATTGAATGCGTTTGTTACACCTCATTCTAGACAAATATATTAGTAATAATAATAATAATATTATATTTTTGATTTATTAGACATGCTTTTTATTAATTATTTATAGTTTATCATTTAAAATCCTGATAGTTGGTTTTTTTGAATCCCAAATCTCATACAGACGGTATAAATACCCTACAATAAATTTTTATTATTTTTTTGTTTTAATAAGAAATCTAAAATCCAAAATAAATATATACCTAATTATGCAATTCTTGACCCAATAATTATTGAAAAGACCTTCTTTTAACATTTTAACCTTTGTGAAAGAAATACAAATTGGCTGACGATATTAAAACTTATTTTGTTATTTTGCTTGCAACTGTATGAAAAATTAATAAGATGGCGTGGGGAAATAAGGCCTAGAGCAATAAGGCGTAATAGACTTTTTTTCACAATTGAGTTGGGAACTAAGGCCTAATTTGCGAAATTTCGTGTTAGGTATTATTTCTCATTTATGAGGAATCTATGAGGAATAAAGTCCCGGCGTTTTGTTTCTCTTTTAATTAAATCCTCGAATGCTTAAGAAATAAAGTCCCAAGTAACTCCTCATTAAATGTGTAATAAAATCCATTTTTGTAATATTCAAACCTGAAAAAAAATAAAATAAATAAACTTATATACAATAAGTAAAACATTAACTGTATGTAGATGTGAAACGATATGTATTTAATGTTTACATATTGGTCTATACCAGATTTTATTTTAGGAAGCATATTTAAGTTGGTTAAAAAATCAAAGTTGACCCTTTTTCCAGAGTGTTTTTGAATTATTGTATACAAGACTTTGGTTACAAAATTAGGTTTATATGTGTAGTTTATAATATAAATGTAGTTTACATGTAAAATTATTATTTGTTTTTTAATTTTTGAAAAAGGGAATATCCATGATTGCGATTCCAACTCCATGTGTGCTAATCATTTTTAATATTATATAGTTCAAGAAAGTCGTTACTGATATTATATAATTAAAGTTAACTTTTTACTAAAAATATATGAAACCATTGTGTTTTTTTCATTTGCAGGTTCAATTTTAATGAAAAATAATACACAAGGGCTTTATTTCTCAAGAAAGTTGTAGTTTAATTTAAAAGAGAAATAAAAAGCTGGGCTTTACTTCCCATATTTCGAAGGCTTCAATTCTCAATTACTATGAGAATTAAAACCCCAGGGATTTATTTGGCAGGACCTTAATTCAGGTCACAATTATTTTATTACTTTGTTTTCTTATTTTTTAAATAATAAAAAAAAAAATTTCTAATTAGGCTTTAATTCCAATATTTTTAAAAATAATTAGGTCTTATTCCACTTTTTATGAGCCAAATTCAAGAATTTTCCCGCTTAGGTTTTATTTCTCATTCCAAATTGAAATAAATCCAATTAGAGTTTACTTCTCTAGGCCATATTTCCTCCTGCCTAATACAATATAAGAGAACTTAACTGCGTCTATAACCTTTCTATGTCTGGGTCTTAACAAGAAAATTGTTATCGATATTATTTTCATTTAGGTTTTTATTTTACAACAAATACATTTTTTAATATTGTCGAAGGAAAAATTAAAGAGTTTCAGCAATTTTTTTTTCATCTATAGTTTTAATTTTTTTGCTACAGAGAGCTTTAAAAGTTTTTTTTTCAATTTTATTTTTATGAATATTTTAACGAGTTTTTTCTCTCAGTTTATAACAGCTGATGTTATAAAAATACCATTTCATGTAAGAGGACAGGGTGGGTGTTCAAACAAGTGAATATAATAAAGAAAAATAACAATTTTGAATGAGAATGATCATTTAAAGTTTTGTTGTTTGGAAGAATTCAATATGGTTCAAAAAAATTGTATTAAAATTAAAAAATGCATAAAAATTTAATGCTAAATTATGCAAGTACAATACCTTTGCAAAACTTTAGAATGGAAGTAGTTAAACGAAACTCTAGAGTTTAAGTTAATAAAAAACATTTTTATTGTAAATGTAAATTTTTAAGCTAAAATTTTTATTTAATTATTATATTTTTTAAGGCTAAATTAAGAGTTGATTTTTTTTCCAATTAGTCTTACTGTATTAAGATCCACGCTGAGTATCTATTTTAAACTAGTTGATCCGAAAATTGGGATCCCAAGGAACGGGGCTGATTAAAAAACACGCAAATTTACTTAGAGATTTTCTAAAAATTTTAAATTGAAAACGATAATACCTCGAACTCTTTAATAATAATAATACTTAAAATCTTTTATCAATTATTTAAAATTAAAATATTTTATATTTAAATATAGAAAATATGTAATAAAGAAATCACTCGTGTTAATACGTAATAACAAATTTATTTATATAAATAATTATACTATATATATCTATATATTATATTAAACATTGAGCAGATGCAGTAAAGTTCCAAAGAAAAAAATCTTTATAACAAGAATGATCTCCAATAGTTTACACCCAATTGCTCTTTTAGGCAAATTTGAGACGCGAACGCGATCTGAAAAAATAATTTAATTCTCATTAACGCGATAGACTTTGAAATAACGCAAAAATTTTTCAAAAATTGAGTTTTGCATAATGGTATATTTTAGTACTGTATGACAACCTTAAACATTTGCCTTTTAAAAATTTATAAAGTTTATAAAACCAGCTATTTTATGCCGTTTTCAGATTGAAAATACTCCTAACAAAACTCTTGTTATAACAATTTAAAAATAGGGCTTTCTCCAACTTTGGGGGGCTGTAGCTCCGTAGCGGGTGGGTCTACAGAAAAAAGTTCTTCTATTTATGTTTTCTGCAAAACCTATCCGTGGTTAAAATTTCTTTTCTCTATTTCAAACGATGTAAAAGTTTTTGTAAACATACGGACAGACGGATGGATGGACGGGCGGACAGAGTGAAACTATATAGGCACTTATTTACAAAATTTTTTTCAAAGAAAAAAGTCTTTATAACAAAAATTATCTCCAATTACTAGTTTACAACTAATAGCTTTTTTACGCGAATTTGAAACGCGTTCGCGATCTGAAAAAATGATTCAATTGTCATTGATCGCGTTAAACTTTGAATAAACTTTATCAAGAAAGAAATGATTAGTTTTACTCGATTTTCGTTTTACGCGGGTTTTTATAAAACGTATCTATCGCATTGCGTAAAAAGACAAAATTTTAGATAATATAAATTCCGTTCTTTTCCATTTGTAAAAAGTCCCAAGATTCTATTTTTGTCAAAGTCTCAAGTTCCCAAATTTAGGAATTTTTTTCATTTTTAGTTTTTTGACTTTTTTACTTGGAGACCTTTTTCATACAGCCATATTGAATTATACCGGATTCCCACAGCTTTGAAATAACAATTTAATTAGAAAAATTACGACCAACAAAATTATTTATTTCCACCTAGAGAGTTAAGCATGATTTTATTATAAATCATAAAACTTTATGAACAAGGAAATAAATTTTAAATACTTGTTTTGTCACCCTAATTCCTTTTTTACGCGATATAAACGTTCCGAAAAAATTCGTGCAGAAGAAAAATCGCGTAAAAAAAGATATGAAGTGCATACAAAAATTTGGGATAAGTCCCACATCCCAGAAATCCACAAAAATAAAAACATTAAAATATCAAACATTATGGTTTTAACATGTATTGCACTTTTTATTAATAAAATATTTAATAACCCGTGATATGCATTCTCATCGAGGTGTTACTTAAATATAACTTTCACTCGATTTTTAGCACATTTTCAAAAAATTTTGTAAAAATGTGCCTATATAGCTTCACTCTGTCCATCCGTCCGTCCCTTTTTACCTACGATTGACAAAAAAATATCAGAAATGGATAGGTATTGCAATAAAAATAATTTAATGTTAAAACTTTTTTTGTAGCCCCCCCCCCCCCGTTACGCAGCTACAGCCCCACAAAGTTGAAGAAAGCCCCATATTTAAACAGTTATAATTAGAGTTCTATAAGGTATATCTCCAACCTGAAAACGGTAACAGACAGCTGTTTTTATAAGCTTTACAAGTCTTTAAAAGCCAATTGTATAGGGTTACCATACGGTACTAAAATTTACCGTTATTCAAAACTAAGTTTTACAAAATTTTTGGTCCTCATAACTTCGGAACGGCTACATCTAGAAACTTGAAATTTTGGGAGAAGTTAGATCCTTAGAAATAAGTAAGAGTCAGTTAGCAAAATTTTGTTGTCACGCCCCCTCTTTAGGAGCTGTAAGGGGTCGAAAATTGAAATTTTGCTAAAAATTTAGCTTTTAAACACCTATAACTTGAATACCTGTCAAAATTTTTTTTTATTTGTACACAAAATTGAAAGCTCAAAAACGAAAGTTTCAATTAGTGTCAAAGGTTTTTCTTAATTTTGACTTTGTCCGTCCGTCCGTCCGTCCGTATGTTTACAAAAACTTTTACATCGTTTGAAATAGAGTAAAGAAATTTTAACCACGGGTAGATATTACAAAAAAATTAATTTCGTAGAAGAATTTTTTTCTGTAGCCCCACCCGTTACGGAGCTACAGTTCCCCAAAGTTGGAAAAAGCCCTATTTTTAAATTATTATAACAAGAGTTTTGTTAAGTGTATTTTCAATCTGAATGGCAGATTGAAAATACACTAAACGGCAAAAGATAGCTGGTTTTATAAGCTTCACAAAAATATAAGGCTAAAATGTATAGGGTTACCATACAGTATTAAAATTTACCATTAAGCTAAACTCAACTTTTGCAAAATTTTTGGCCCCATATATCTTCTAAACGGTTCAACCTAGGCTCTTGATATTTTGGGAGAAGTTAGGTCCTCCAAAATTAATAGGAGTCGGTTAACAAAATTTTTTGTCACGCCCCCTGTTTAGGAGCTATAAGGGCTCGAAAATTGAAATTTTGCTATTTTCAACCACCTGTAACTTTAACACCTGTTCAAATTTTTTTTTACAAATATGCAAAATTTACAGCTGCAGCATTATATTTCAACATACGTTAAAGGTTTTTCTTAAATTTGAAAGGGTCTCTTTAAATTGAAGAAATTGTTTCTTAGTCTTAACCATTTTTGGTTAGATAATAATATTCTCGGTAAAATTCCAAATTTTGTTGGAGTTCCAAATTGATTTCCTAGAACCGGGAAAAAATGGAAGGGTTAACACAGGAGGGGGGTGAGCAGATCCATCATAAGTTTGCTAAGCAAAAATTTGGGAACCTTCCCCATTGAAGGGCTACTAGGTCTTCAAAATTAAAACTTTTATGTTCTTATAAAACAGTAACTTATTCACCAATGTAAGTTTTTCCAAAATTAAACGTTAACATTGAAGCTCCAACATTATATTTTGCACTTATTAACATTTGTGCAACTACACTTGTTTTCTTGAATGCATTGGGGTTGTATTCTAAGTATTTCACTATTAGTCATATAATTAATTATTAATGAAATAACAAAATTATAATATCATAATATATATTTTTATAAAAATAAATGATAAAATACTCAGTAAGAAACCGTATATAATTTTGAAAATGTGCTTTTTAAAAACCCTTGGTTTTTTTCCCTCACTTGTTTTTATTGTCATACTCACACTGTTGTAAATTTTGAACACTGAAAATCTTATTTTTATATATTCATGCGTTGGTGTGATTTTGGTCGTTTGGACGTTTGGGTTTTTGCAAGTTTTTTGTATATTACACTGTAGTTAGTCAAAGCAACTAAAATCCATATGTGAATGTCTAAATGTTAATAAATTAAATCACATTTTTTCTTGATAAAATTATTTTGTTGAATTTTCAAAGGTTTACATTTTATTTAATCATTTTATTTCAATTCGATCACATAAAAAAAATTGAATCATTTTTTCAAATCGCATAAAAAAATTCGCGTGAATTTGATGTTTTAATCAATTTCTTGGTAATAAGTTTCATAATTAAATTAATTCACAATAGAACTTTATCCAAGTTGAATATTCGAAGAAATTGATTATATGATTTATTTTAAATGTTGATTAAATTTCATGTGATTCCATTGTTGAATTTCATGTGATTCCATGCAAAGCATTATTGTAACACGCAAAGGGAATAACAAATTTGTGAGGTTATCCACCTTTTAATTTGCAAAAATTGTCTGCTTTGTTAATTATTTCTTTGTCGACTTTTTTTTTTGGTTTTATTTAAATGCCAAACGTTTAATCTTTATATTTGCTTTTTATAGTTCCATTAAATACATTTTGGTTTAATGGTGTAATAATGTAAATCATTTCTATTTAATATATTATGCTATTACTATTCTATTCACATTTTCTATTATTTGTTTTATTTTTTATTTTTTACTTTGTCTTTTTTTCATTTTAATTGAAATTAATACTGCATTTTATTTTTATGTATTATCTGGTTTTTTTGAAAGTATTGAATTGCGTTGGTTATCCAATTATTGTACCTACAAGTATATAATGTAAGTAAGGATGAAGCCTGTTGAATTTTTCAGTTATAAAATTTTCTTGTATAAACGTGTAATCATCTATTTAATTACCACAACCCATTATTATTTTTTGTTTTTTTGCATTAAATACCATTTAATCACTGAATCAAAAAGTTTAATTCAGAGAATTGTATTCATTGTTAATTCATTGAATAGCATTTTATATAATTACTGGAGTATTTTTAACGATGTCTTTTATAAGAAAATATATATACATATATTACATATATAGAATATTATATTCCGCTAATTAATTTTCTATTGTTATGTGATTAGTAACTATTATATAGTTCAACTGTAAAATGAATGTAAATTTAATTCTGGTACTGGTAAAGTATTCGTTGTTTAAAAAAAAAAAAAAATTTTTTTACACCTTTCTCTTTATATAAATTATCGTATTGCAAGTCAGTTAAATAATCACTTAGGGGGCACTTATATAATACTCAAATGCATACGTATATTATGAAGTACAGGACATACCATGAAGATTATTCAAGATTAAAAATGTTAACTAAAGAATAATGAAAAATAATGTGAAATAACAAATTTTCTTAACACCTCAAACGTTGTCAAGTATGTACTTGTTTAAAATATCAAAAGTTTTTTTTTATTTTACTTTTAAAAATTTTTAATGACAATATATAATGTACAGATAACCCTTCTACAATGCAGTACTTCTTTAACGCGGTTCGCAAAATTGCGGAACTTTTCCCATAACGAGGTACTCTTAACTCCTACAATGCGATTTTTTGATGAGAAACGAAATACATATATCGATTAGAGATAGCAATGACGATCTCTCCGATGTAGAAAATAAAAGAAATTGGTAAAAAGCATCGAGAAAGTTTTAAATATGGCGAAGCACTTGGAAGAATACATTTTAGAGAACGATCCTTTAAGAGATAGAGTAGATATTTGGGAATCTTCAAAAAACCTAGTTCCCTATCAAGAAATTTATAAAGATTCATGATACGAGAGCATACAGACATCAATAAAAGCTTATTTAAGACTAGTAGTCTTCGAGAGGGTTTAAGAATCTGATAGTGTATAGCTCCGATTTTGAATTAGCACGACCACGAAGAGACAGACTCAAATCATACATATACAAAGAGCAGGATTTGTTGAAAGTGGTGGTTTTATTTTGATTTATTAAATCCTTCAATTTCAATATGTTAAATGGATTTAAAATTCCTTTTTTATTTATTTTTGTTTTTGTTTAAAAAACTGAAGTGTTATCATATTATGTAGTTGTAATTCAATAAATAAATACTGAAATATATTAAGTTTATACCATATAAAAATTTTGCCTATTTTGCGTTCTGGAACCAAACTCTGATTTTTATATGGAGTTAATGTCTCCTACAACGCGATTTCTTACAACGCGCCATTTTTTTGGCGCCTTTCTACCGCGTTATAGGAGGGTTGCCTGTATACATATTATATTATAATAAGGCCATCAAATAAGTACTGCTCCTTTTTTTAATCTGGCCTTTTTTGACATTTACTACATGAATTATATGAAAAAGATCTCTAGAAACAAACCAAATACATATATAAAAGTCCCCAAAATTTGTATGATGTTTTGGGAGCTATTTCCATAGCTAAAAATTTTCAAATTTAGGAATGTATTGTTAAATTTTCAGGTTGCGCGAAAAAGTTCTTCAAGAAATAAGTCCCAAAAAACAAAATATTAAGAAGTCACTCAGACTTTGTGAAGTTTCGGAACTTTTTTCTTTATTTTGGGGACTTTTTCTATACTAAAATTTATATGGTATATTTGACAATTACATTCAGTTGATTTGAATTTTTTTTTTATTTCTTTATTGAGCTATATAAAAATTCAACTACTTAACTTAAAATTATTGTCCAACAATTCAATATGGCTGACTTAAATATATGTTCTGCCACCTGTGACATTTAAAGCAATGTAAATAACATTAGTGTTACCATTTACATATATTTTCTCTTATTATTAAAAATAGTTCTTACAATTTAAATTCTAATTACATACTTGCTCAAGGCATATTTACATGTGTTTCAGTTGGTTTGACAAGAAATCGAATTTTGGCATAACTGGCAGATAATCTATTCTTAAATAATAAAATGTCATTATGGAATTTTTAATTAATATTTTAATACCTTTAGCTTTTAGTTTTCTTATAAAAAATATATTGCTCTTATTTGACGACCTTATAGATATTATTATTTTATGCTAAAAGTTTTTAAATTAAAGTACTTTAGTTTCTGTATTTGGTGAACTGATCTAATAAAATGATTTGATTCACCAAGCAATAGTGACTTTTAAAAAATTTTGTGGCTATGATGGAGAACAATTATTTTGCTTTTATCTTAGAATTAATTTAATTTTATAGGATTCATAAAAACGAATAATCACTTGAAATAATAACTGCAAATTTACTAAAATATTTTGTTCTGATAATTAAAAAAAAATCTGGAAATGGTAAACCTGGTAATGCAAACAAATGGTAGACCATAGGACTTTCTGCCAATTTAAAGCGAAACGAAAAATTGAAGTTTTAATTGATTTTTAATTAAATATTCAAAGGTTTAAAAAATTCTAAATTTTGGAAATGTTCGATCACTATTCTAAGAATTATTAATAATCAAGCTTTACATGAATTAAAAATGGGTCAATTAAAAAAAACATTTTTATCACTTTTATTCATTTTAATTAAAAATAACTGAACCGAGTTTTTGAAAGTGAATACGTACAACATAATTAGGTCAATTAAAAACTTTTTTTATTAATTTTAATTTTAGAGTAACGAGTTCTAAAACATTTAGAACTAACTATTGATGATTTTTTTTTTATTTTTGTAATGTATTAAAATTAAAACTTGCAACCTGTTGACTATTATATAAAAAAGAAAACTTTGGTTTTAATATATCAAAATGATTTTATAAAAGTTAATAGTATTTTTTTAGTACTTTAGAACCATATAGTACTCAAATTGTAGACTGAGCATATGTTATATACCACCTAATAAAAACTTTTTTTATATAACTTTATATTTTGTTTGTTTTATTTTTAAAACTTTTTTTAATGCAAAAGAAAAAACATTTTTATATCCTAGTTTTAAAATAAAATGTGCAACACCTTTGTCCAGACAGCTCCTTAATTTGAGACTCAAGGTAACTCTTTTGTGTTAATATGTGCAAATGTTATATGTATATCTATTTTATTTTCTTTATTTTTAAACAAAAATTGGGTAAGAATAAGAGAAGTAGTTTGGTTTTTATTATATTTTATAGTTACTAAATTACAGTTTTAAAACTTTGTACAAGTATGTTAATATAAGTTTATATATAACAATGTAATAATATTATATGAAATATAAGTGCCTAGCAGTGACGGGGTGAACATTTTGAATCGGGAAGCAAACTTTATTTTCTATATAAATTTATTTTACGAAATTATAACCAATAAAAATTTAGACTGTTTCCGAACCTATTGCACACAACACCAAACCCCATCTAATTGTAGTAATATTATTACGATAAACTTCGCCAATATATATGCAATAAAATGCTGATCGAACTTTAATTTTAGTTTAATAACTTAGTGTTCTTTTGACAACCCTAAACATCGCACTAAAGGAATAATAAATATATAGGTACAAGAAAAGAACAAAAGTAAAGCAAGATTAAGTAAGTTCTTTAAAAATGGAAATTGAATTTTAAAATGAGCATTCAAAAAAGAAAAAGACAAACTTAAAATCAATTTTAGTTAAATTTGATTTTATTTGAAGGAAGAAAAGATGTATGTTCATATTTAAAAGGAAGCACCGTTTTCCATTCTTCTATAAACGCCTCGTCAGTTGTACTTACACATATTAATATCAAAAAAGGATACATATTGCTATAAAAATCGGACTTAAAACTTCGCACTGTAGGGTGAGGGAATTGATTATTAATACAATGTGTGAAACTATAGCAGCTGCATTCTTTTGTTAAATAATTCTTAAAACTTTTCTAGAAATAATTACTAAACCTTATTAAATTTTTATTTTTTTTTTTTCAGTTCTATGCGTTTAAAAACCAAAATTTGTTTTTTCATAGAGAATACAAAAATTACATATCTAAACGCGCATTCATATATAAACTTAGTTCTTTATTAAATATTTGTTATTACAATTGTGTTTTAAACGCACAATTCAAACGTAATATATTCAAATAAGTAGACACTTTAAAAGGATTGCACTTTAAATAATTTTTAATTAATGTAGGTATTTAATATTAAAAAATTGAAAAGGAATTCCACAACAACTGTCCAGTCATGACCCGTAAATTTACTGGGAAATATAAAACTTTTAAATATGAATTGTACAGATTTTAAAGTTTCAATTAATGTTTTGAGTTAATATCTGCAAAGAGTTCTGAAAACTAATTTAAAGTTGATTAAATTTTTAATTTTAATTTAAGTTAAAAATAAAAAATAAAAGAATTTCTGTAATTAGCGCTAAATCTAATTATTTTTTATAATTAATAAATATTATCCGAAGTTTTTAGTTATTATTTCTTTTTTAAGTTACAATATTATGGATTAGTATATCTAAATATAATAAAAGATAAACTGCTGCTGCTGACCAGCGTGCCCTATGTTATGTTAAGTGTTATTCACACATGTAACATACTTCTAATAACAAATACTTACATACAAAAGAGAAAGAAAAATGAAACTTATGAAATGTAAATTATGAACAGAAAAAAAAAAAAATCAAAACGTATGAGAAATCTGTTAACAGGTAGATACAGAAAATTTTAATAAAAACGTATAAAGAAATTTTGTACACTTTAGTATGTATACTTCTATTTTATTATCACTTACAAAACTAAAACAAACTATAATAATGTTAACTTAATGTTCTGTAGATAACGAATTTCCTTTTATTGATTCAGTAGCGCAATAGCAGGAAAAAAGAATATATATAAAAAGAGAAATTAAAATTATACCTGTCGTCCGTAAGGCTTTTTTACTAGTATAATATATACTTCTATTCTAACATATATTATGATGGCAAGTAAAGGATGGCTGATGAATATTGCTACATGAAGAAACTCAAATAACTTTTTATTAAATCCATGAAATTAATTTTTTCTTTATTCATTTTAAAAATTAAACATTTTTATTAAGTTATTTTAATATTGGTTTTGAATATAATTGAATTCAAATGGCCTTCACGTTCAGTGATGCAAGTACGACATCTTATCAAAAAGTTGTTCATTACTGCTTGTAGAGTATCAGCGGGAATTGCCTCAATTAACGTTCGAATTGATTGTTTTAAAGCGTTCAAATTTGTTGGTTTTGTTCAAATTTGTTGAAAATCAGTTTTTTGTGGAATTTTTTCTGCAATTCTGTCATAATTGGTCCGGCTATACGTGCAGTTGCCCATCTTGTTGAAACCAAACAGAGTTGAAAGGAATTCTCTTTCGGCGTAGTTCTGGATAGAAAAACCCTCCCAACATCTTTAAGTAACGATCTCCAGTGACCGTAACAGTAAGAACGACTTCTTGAAAAAAGTATGGCCCGACAATGCACATTGATGAAACTGCACACCACACTGTGACACGAAGTGAATGCGATTCCATCTCATTGAGTATCTGTGGGTTTGTATTACTCCATATTCTACAGTTTTGTTTATTAACATGGCCATTTAAGTCAAAATGGGTCAAACATAAAAATGCAGTTTAGGATCTTTCCGTCCTGTTCCACCATTTCAATCATTTTCTGGCAAAACTGCAAGGGAATCGGCAAGTCTGGTGGATTTAGTTTACTTTCTAGTTGCAAATTTATATGGAAATAAGTTCAATTCTCTATGCAAAATTGTATGCAGCGACTCTTTGCTGATAATCATTTGAGCAGACAAATACCTTGTCGAAACTCGAGGATAGGCTTGTAGCACACAGCAGCTACAACAGCGATAGTTTCCTGCGTTGTAACTGAGGGATCGATAATAAGGCCTTCTTTTGACTGTCCCACGTTTGGCAAAGCTATTCATTACTGTCCATCTTCTAGGAGGTGTGCCACCGAATGTGCGCCTACATTCCCTTTTAACGCGTATTATGGACTCCAGCGCGTGAAAGTGGCGCACTATCCAAACTCTTTTTTCTATATTCCAATCCTCCATAATCTGTAATTTAAATATCAATCTGTAAGAAAAAAAAGAAATGGAGAAGATTACTCAAACAGAAACAATTTTATTGGGATTTATTTTGGTAGCAGCTTTCATCAGCCACCCTTTATATATGCAATTCATATCGTATAATTTTTTAAATCTATATTATGTAATACCACCATAGATTAATTTTCCTAAACTCAACAATTTAAATCAACACGTATCTCATTAAATATTATAATAATTAAATATATTATATTTTACAACATTAATTAATCAAGATGTTTTGTAAAATTCACAAACTAAAGTATGAATAATTAAATTGTGTAAATAATTGAATGAAATTAAGAATTAAAGTGTTTAAAATTCCATTTTTATCACTTATAACAGTTCAAGATAAGTTATATATAGATAAGGAAGGATACATTTTCACTATATTTGCTTTGTACTCTTCTTAAACATAATATAAATCATTTAAAACTCATCGAACAGTAATAAAAATAAATTAAGATTTATAATATCTTGATAGTATCTTCAAATTTTATTTTCGATTTAAGATCTCACTCGCAGGTTTTATTTGTCATACATTCATTATTGTCAATATCATGATTTATTAGACCTCAGCACATAGGTATTAAATAAAATTTATTATATATTGTAATTTAAATTTATCTCAAAGCAAAAGTAATAGAATCCAATCTTGAACTTCAAATATATATAAAATAAAAAACAATAAATAATTATGATTTTTGACATATCAAAAACATTTTCATTATCCCTAAAATAATTTATATTTTAACTGTTTTCTTACTTTTAATACATTTGTCTTAATTTTACAATAAATGGCAGATACAATATATGTATTTACAATTTACAAGTATGAAAATACATATAAAAAAAATTGTATTTTTTTTTATGAATTATTACACATTTCAAAAAGACACTCTCAAAAACCTTAAATCTTATACTAGTTTTAAAGGACTAAATTTTCTTTTTTATTTAATGCTTTCATGTATATTTAATAAATATTGTATTGTCTGCACATTTATTTTGTGTTGCACAATTCTTGAACTTTGTAAATGTGGTTTAAAAATTTGTCAAATATTTGTTACAATGGTAGAATTTATTTATGAAGATTCGTTAAATTTATCATTCTTTGTGTTAAATAACGCAACAACTAAAAATATTGTATTTTAACTGATCAACTGCTAAGTAAACAAGTCAGTATTTACCATATGTTGGAGTAAACAGGGAAAGTATTTGATATATTATATTCATAAGTGTATACAATTTCTTAAGCTCAATCTTTATAATTGATACCTTAAAAAAGCTTGGTTTGGTTTGGTTAGGAATCATATAAACGTGACTGCAGTGCCAATTGTTTCGGAGTTATATGGGTATATGACTTTAATAATGATCACACAGTTGATTACACGTACATGTCCGTTTAGTATTCTTATAAATAGAATTGATTTTTATAAATTTAAAATACTTTAGTATTACAATTGTGTGGGTTCTATAAAAATTCACTAAAAATTTAAGTGATCTGTTTTAAGATTGAATAAATGTAATTCTAAGCTTCTACTTTGTTGGTGACGATTTTTATGAAAGTAGCACACTTAATGGTTGAAAGTTAAAAACCATGTTAAGTTGTGAAAGGTACCTGAACCACCTCTCTAATTTTTATCAAATTAAGCATTTGAAACGTTCTATCTTTATTGGTTTCGAAGATATACTTGTTTGGCTTTGTTTCGATCAAAAGCTTTCAGAATCCGAATCCATGGACCGATTTCACCCATTTTCAATCCTCGCCGTACTTTTATCATTAGTAACCTTAAGTATAAAATTCATCAAGATAGCATCATTATTTTTTGAGTTATCATGTTTTTGGACGGACGAACACCAATTGCTAAATCGACTCATGAGATGACGCTGGGTAAAATTATATATATTTTTCCATATCTAGCTTGATTCCTTTTGGTGGATACAAACACCGCGCCAAAGCTAACATCTATATCCCTAAATCTATTTGATAAGTGTAGGGTATCAAAAGAGATCGTTTCGAGAATTTTTATCCCCAAACTCCGATTGTACAATTTATATTACTGTCTATATTTCAAAAACTATGGAACCCATTGCCATACAATTCTATATTTTCCCATATAGCCTCAAAACTATATGGTTGTTAAAAAATTGTCGAATTTGCAAATGGAAACTGTTAGCCGGAGGAAATGGGTTCAGCAAAGTGGGTTTATGGGTTTATAAGATTTATGGGTTTATAAGATTTATGGAGTATGGAGATATTAATGTATTTGTCAGTGACACCGATTAAAATCTCTACTATTATTTTAGTAAAATATGTTTTAAGATTTCCAAAAAAAAATAAAAATATAAAAAAAAACACTCACGGGTATTATAAGCCTCAAATAAAATATAATAAAAGTAAATCTTATGAAATTTTTTTGTCATTTGATAGTTAATTCAAATCACGTTTTAAAATTTGTCAATGTTTGCATTTTCAATATTATGTACATTGTGTAAAATGTGTGGTATTCGTGTAAAAACAATATATTTCGTATAAAAATATTTAATTTATGTTTTAAGTGAAATATTTATTTATTACCTTTAATGTATACAAAACTTATTATTTATCGTGCAATAATGTTGTTCGAATATGTATACGATGTTCGTGTTTGCATTATTTTGCTCTTTAATTTCATTATTTGAACAATTTTATTTATTATTGAATAAAATATTTACACGCGCTATTTGAATTCCATTTAATTAAATCTTGCAATTATTTCAGAAAGTGTTAAATAATATTTGAAAAATGTATTATAAAAATTTAAATTTAAAATATTGGAATGATTATTAACAAATTAATTAGTAAAAGAGTGTATGAATAATGTAAAAATCTTATAGATAAATTTAATTAAGGTGCTTTCCCCTCCATATCTCACAGATATCCCAAATTAAAGAATGTAAAATGAACTATCAATCTGTTTCCATGCACATTTATAAATGAAATGATAAGCTGGATATCTCCCAATTAATATTTATGAACTAAAATTGTTTGGAACATTTTATATAAAGGTACTAAAACGCTCCCACTAGATAATCATTTCAATAGTAATTTTTTGAATAAAGTATGTAATGTAGTTTTTTAAAATATTCTGATCTAATGTAATTAGTCCTGTTATCAAAATATTAAAAAAAAAAAACTGAAACACAAGTTTAAAAGAAACAACTGAAGATTTGAATCTAATATAACTTTATATTTAGGTTTGCAAAAATAAAAACATTTTGGATTTGTTCTAATAACTCACAGATGAAGTTCTGAAAATTTCATTTCAGTATCTATTAGAACAAATCAAAATAGACGTTGTTTAAGCAATTTCTACACTACAAATACCTACTGATTAATCTAGAAGTGTTCCAAAGACGAAACGCTCCATATACATATTTCTAATATATGTTATTTTATTAGTTATAGTCACAGTTTTATAATAAAATAAACTTTATTAGCTAAAATTAACCCTCTGGTTTGAAATTTTATACAAAACCACTGTCAAACATAAATCAAACCTAATTCAAATAATTAAAGGTAAAAAAAACTTATGATTAATTTCCTAGAAATTCTTAATTTTTTATGATATAAGTGAAATAAGTTGATATTACAAAAACTTTAAGAGTTTTTAAAATTGTTATGACTGGAGGCACCAAAATTAAAGGTGAACTGAAATATTTAAGGTCTATTTTTAATGTTAAATTTCAAAATCTCATAAAATTTGCCTAAATATTACCCTTGTCATTTATCCACGTAATTTCTCAGAATTCTGAATGAAATGAAATCAAAATGAATGAATATTCTGTTTCTTTAAACTGAAAAATTGGAAAAACTTTTTTAAAATAAAATATAGAATTATGAATTTTTAAATTATTAAATTAAAAAAAAAAATAATTTACTAACCTACCGTTTCCACGAGATTAAAATCATGATTTTTAACACATTTACAAAAGATTTTGTAAAAATTTGCCTATTTCACTTTGCCGTCAGTCCGTCCGCTAGTATGTTTACAAAATATTTTACATATTTAAAATAGAGTTACGTGTATTTTCAATCTGAAAACAATGAAAAACAGTTGTTTTTATAAGCTTTATAAATTTTTGAAAGTCAAATTTATCATTATACAAAACTAAATTTTTGCAAAGTTTTTGGTCCTACTTATCTTCTAAACGGTTCCACTTCTAAACGCTAGAGTTGGGAGATATTAGGTCCTCAGAAATTATTAGGAGCTCGTTAAGAAAATTTTTGTTACCACGCCCTTTACTGAGAAGCTGTAATGGCTTGGAAATTTAAATTTTACTATTTTTAAACACCTATGATTTATTTTTATAAATAATCAGTCTGAAACACAACATAATTTTTAAAATGGGCTTTTTTAAAAACTACTGCTTTTTCATCACTTGTTTACTCTTTTCAATCTATCTGCATGTTTTAAAATTTTCCATTTGTATTTATTGTAATTTTTAAATCAACATTCTAAAATATATATCCAGAATTTAAAATAGGATCCATTGCAAAAATCGGTATATCAAAATACTATTTTTTAAAATACAATTTTTTAAAATCCAGGTTTTTAAAATCTAGTTTTCCAAAATATCTAATGTCTTTTTTGATTATATAGGAGTTGTCTGAGAGTTGGATGTTCCAGTAATTTCTTTAGCAGGGGTTTTGCACAATAATTCCTGTTAAATCATTATGTTAAATGCTTTCTTTCTTAATATGTGTGAAAAAAAGGTAAAAGAAATTGTAGTTTTTCTAGAAAACATAATTTTAAAAAACAGGATTTTAAAAAACAGAATTTTAAAAAAACATTATTTTGATAAAATTTAATTATTTAGTAAAATTTTAGTTGACTTTACAAATAAAATAATATATTAACCCACTTGAAACTTTTGGGACATATTAATGCCGTTAGTAATTCCTCATTGGACCATTTCATAACAATTTTTCACATTTTGGTCAATGTTCTTGAACAATATTAGTGAATATTTACCAATTTAAATATAAATACATATAATAATTTAAAATAACTCATAATATTTTTAGAAATACTGTGAAGTAAATTTTTCAGACTAATACTAAATCTGTCTTTTTCAAATCAAAATATTTTTTTTTCAATTTTATTTAAAGTACAATTTTTTTGGCATTTTACATGATGACGATATTTTTACCCATTTTAAAATTTTAAAGATCAGAAATAATTTAATATTTTTTTGTTGAATTGATAATGTCTATCAATGAACAAGGAATAATTGATAGAACCATCATCAAATTGAAGCAGTCAATAAATTAAAATAACATAAAAAAGGACATGAGTACCTACCCTAATTTGAAATATAATCTTATTTTATTTTATTTAAATTCCAAAAAAAAGTTCTCGGAAAAGTTCTGAAGAAAATGAAAAGGAAATCAAGTAAGAAATTGAAACTGATTCTTGATATTATAACATCATGTACATGGTATATATATATATATTGAAAAAAATTCGTTTCTCTTATTGTACTCTATAAATTTATTTAAAAAAAAAACAAAGAACTGAAAAAGGAAAATGGAAAAAAATATTAGATAGAGTTGGAAATTGATAAAATTGATATTTTTATGAAAATTTTAAATATTATTTATGTGGTGTTATATATAGGTTCGAAAAATTGACGCGTGCAAAGACGCGTTTCTCCATTTGTAATGCATTATTTATCATATAAAATACTGGTCAGCCCAGTATTGAATTAAACGTTACATATAATTACAAATTAAATGATTACTTGATACTCATTTCTTTTCTAACGAAATTAGAAAAAGAGTTAAGCTAAAGTGCTAAGTTTATTATACATTAACATTAATCTATATATATAAAAGCGAAAGTTTGTTTGTATGTTTGTGTGTTTGTTTGTTTGTGTCTTATAGACTTCTAAACTGCTCAGCCGATTCTTATGAAAATTTGTATATAGGGGTTTTTGGGTACGGAAGAAAATCGTGGCCAAAAAATTAGCTCTAACGGACCGCCAAGTTGGGGCTTTGGTGCAAGTATTTAAACTTTTTCGTCCTAAAATGAAAACGGTTTGTCCGATTGACTTCAAATTTTGTATACGTAATGCTCCTTTAGAATTGAGTTGACACTATTACCAGTTTTGGAATTTGTTAATCCATGTCGGCCCGACGGTGTCCGATTTTGCAAAATACTGCTTTGGCTAAAAAGAAAGCCCCAAAAAAAATTTTGTTGAGTTGCAATAATCCATTGCGGCCCAACAGCCTTTTATAGGTTTTTTCAATACTTTAATCTAAATTAGAAACGGTTTGACCAATCGACTTCAAATTTTGTATACGTGATGCTCCTTGAGAATTGAGTTGACACTAATAACAATTTTGAAATTTGTTAACCCATGTCGGCCCGACGGTTGGTGAAAAAAAATTTTGGGTCCAAATTTTATCCGATTTTACGAAATACTGCTTTGGCTAAAAAGAACTTTACTCTAAATTAGAAACGGTTTGACCAATCGACTTCGAATTTTGTATCCTTGAGAATTGAGTTGACACTATTAACAGATTTGGAATTTGTTTTTACCCATGCCGGCCGACGGTTAGCCAAAAAAAATGTTGGAAGCAAATACTGTCCAATTTTGCGCAGTACTGCTTTGGCCAAAAAGAAAGTCTCAAAACATTTTTTGTTGAGTTCCGTTAACCTATTGCGACACAGCGTCATTTTTAAAATTTTTTCGTTACCTTACTTTAAATTCGAAACGGTTTGACTTAAAATTTTGTATGCGTGGAGTTGAGTCTGTGAACAATCTTGGTGTTTTGTAACACATTTCGGTCCTACGATTGGTCAAAAAACTTTTTGGAAGTAAATTACGCCCAATTTTGACATGTAGTTAGAACTGCTTTAAATTACAGAAAGATTAAAAAATTACTAGAACAATCCTAGAAAATTCGTTTTAAAAAAATTTCTTTCATACATTTTAAAATTAACATTGACACCATGTGTAATTTTTGTGTTAACTTTTTGCAGTAACATCAACTTCAATTAAACCTCCATTGAAAGGCGCAGCAACGCACACCGGGTATTAGCTAGTTACTATAAATTTCATGATTTTGATTAAAAAAAACTAGCAAATCTCAGAAAAGTACTTGGATTTTTAAAATAAGTAAATATGCACCTTTTATGATTACTTTTCATACTTATAATACAATTTTCATACTAAAAGTACAATGATTTTTCGCAGTAAAGTCATATAAAGTAAATAGATAACTTATATCGTAGTTATCATTGTATAGTTATTCATATATATTATATTGTATATCTACTCGTAGTTATCTATATATATCCTACTTGTTTAATAATAAGTAACTTCATATTAGAGTATTTACTAATTGTAATAAGTATTAATATTTAACAATTTTTAACTGAAAATTTATAATACTTTAAGTCTGATATCAGAATTAGGAAAAGTTTGATTTTTTAACGACTTTAAAATTAAATACATACAAATTATAGAGTACAGGTTTTAATTAATGAATTTAAGACTTAGAATGAAATACAAGGACAGAATCAAAATTTCTCAAAATAATAGTGACAGTAATCAGTATTTTATAGTTGACAAGAGTAACTATATTCTTGTTAATATTTTTTCAACATTTCGTTTATTATTAATTTTTTTTTATTTGGAAAACTTTTTGACACGTGTCAGTTTGAATTTAATGATTCATGAAGTGTTAATAAAAAAAATTTTATATTATTATATTATGTAAAATCTTCATTCATTTTCTTTTGTTTTACTTTGTGTCTTTATTATTTGATTCTTCTTATAAAATTTATTTTTGATTTCTAATTTTTGTTTTTAACTTTAAAATAAAATTAATTTTGTATTTCGAAAAAATTTTATTAACAATTTTTTAAATTCTTAATGTTATTTAATTTGTTTAAATCAACCATTAAAGCATTACATAAGTTTTTATGGCTTTTTCCAAGATTGTTAAGCTAAATCATAATCGATTATTAAAACAAGTATCGCTATATTAGCATAGCAACTTTTATGATTTAAATAATTTCGAAAACTAAAATTAATTCTCGATAGAAGATGATCTGGACAATTTTCTCTTAAATCACATCGTTTTCGACAAACTCCTTTTATTTTTCAGAACAATCTTTTCCCCAAATTCTTTTATTCCTTAAAAAATTGTTTCTAAGATATTTTTAGTTATATTAATTTGCGGTTTAACTAGAGTTTCCAATTAGTAGTTTCCAATTGTGATTAGGGTGTTGCTAACATAGTTAAGTTATATAAACTTAATGAGACTGATATACGAAAACCAACTAATCTAGACTTTTGTCTTAAATAAATGAATCACTGAAGCAAATCTCCAAATAAGAATGGATCCCGAAATAATTGGTAACGGCAAATGATTGGTAACCATAGTAATAAATGAACTAAATATTCATCTTCTTTTACTTCAGATGCTTTATCCTCTGTTACTGTATACAATTTCCTACTTCATATTATTTTTAACTTCAATTTTTAATTTTTTAATTTATTTCGAAAGAGTTATAGCTTTCTTGTAAGTTATTCGATTGATCATTTCCCTTTTAAAATTTTCTTTTATTAAAAAGGACTAGAAAATTAATTGACGGAAATCGTTTAAAAACTTTTACAGGCCTCCCTTTAAACTCCATGAAATTTTACAAAAAATAAAGTTCAGCAAGTTGAATACAATGCATGGTGCGACAAGTTGAGGAAAGAATAACTGCTAAATGAACAAACACTCAGGAAACAAATTTAGAAAACTTTCTATGTGTAAACTTTTATTTAATTTTTTTTATTTCTTAATTAATGCATTGTTTGTTAACAAGTCTGTCTGTAATAGGTACTTAGTTTAACAAAAGAAAATGTAAATTAAGGAACTGGAAATATTATTATTTAAATTCTTTTAAATAATTTTACAGTTACTACGTGAGATAGACAAAGTATTGTGACAAGTAGAATATATTTTTTATTTAAGTTTTATAAAATTTAAAATGATATATGTAAATATTTTTAATGAATTCATTTACGTCTGTGAGTTATGAGAAATCAAATAAAATACTTGTTTATATTTAGTTTTAGTTATTTTGGATTCTTTTTAGTATTTATACAAAAAAAATTATAGTTATTGATGTCATTGGGAGCTATGTGGGTGGTTTGAGTCCCTTTTATAACTTTCTAAAACATTTAATTTTAAGTTGAATCCGAGTCTTAGCTTATAAAATCGGAGGCCCTCTAATAATTGCTATGCCATCACAACCGATTACTGAATCTTATTTCATATTTTGTATGTGTACCTATTTAATTAATTATAAAAATAATTATTTTAGATTTACTTTTATATATATACCTGCAATATTTTAACATTATCACACATATACAAACATAATCAAATTATCAAATATTTACAATTACTATTTGAATTACTCAATTTCCTTTAAGTATAAAATTACTTTTAATGTTCTGAAATTTTCTTCGAAACATTATTATCAATTTTAGTTCCTATATGAAGCTATACAATACGTACTTTTATACCTTAATATTCATATAATATCGATATAGGTATCGTTAAGGATATAACTGTAAATACACTAATGGTAATTGTTTCATTTAATTTTCTTTAAAAAAAAAAAAATTTTTTAAACGAAACAGAAAGAGATGAGAACTGAAAAATGATATTTTCCATTTTATCTTTTCCTCATTTTCAATGGACTTTATATGCTAAATAATAGTATGAACTTATACATTATACAAAAAACAGAAAACCATTGTTAATGATTTTACAATTTTCATTTTTATGATATTTTTGTTGTTGTTGTTGTTATTGTAATGTGTTTTAATTTCATTCACGCACAATGAACGATAACATTATGGTCATCACCGCAAAATAATGGTGAATAAGCGAACAAGAAAATTATCCAAAAATTGGTATACCTACTTGTTAACTTTTAATAACCAAAATATTGTTGTTGTTGTTTTTATTTTTTTTTCTTGTATCATTTTATTTGAATAAATATTTTGTTAAAATAAATATTCACTCAATACGTCTGTCTGACCTTGTATTTGTTTAGATAAATATATTCACTCGCAGTAATGGGGTTATGAAAGGATGTTAAAATTATATATAAAATCTTCAATAATGTTCTTAAGTTCCAAAGGATACATTTTTATGATTTTGAAAATTTCATCTAGTAAGAAATTTCATTATATCGGACAATTTTACCCTTTGTGAAATATGAATAAGAAAAAGTAACCTATATCACTTTTGCAATATTGTTTTAGTCCTTAATTGAATTTTCCCAGAGGTCAAGTACCAAATCTCGAAATTTATCATGTTCTTCTTTAAAATTACGAGTTTGTTAAATCTGGTATTTTTAAAACCTAGCGTCTAAATAAATTCAGAAATAAAATGGCGTTTTAAAAAAGCCATTTTTTAAAAGTGAAATTTTAAAAGGGAGATTTAAATTAAATGAAATAAATACTTTGTAGAAATGCCGACCTATTGCTCTTGATAATCCTTTCTGCTAATTGATTGAGCATTATCTTTCGAATCCACGTATTTGTGCTCTTGTCGATAGTTTTACTTCTGATTCTTATGAAATAAACGCTGGCTTTTTCACAAGGCTCTGCTTTACCATCAAATCTTTTTTTGGTTTTTATCAGCGATTTACTCTTTTCTATCTTCAATCCAATCCATAGCTTCGTCGATGACAGCATTCTAGTGACACCCTTCGATTTCCTTTAGAAATCAAATATCACAATTACCGCAATCAGTTCGAAAAGAAATATCATGTTTACTTTAGTTAACCATGATTTAGCTTAAATAGCTGATTGGGGTGAAAGTAGTAGAGTTGAGTTTAATACTTCAAAAACTAAAAGCTGCCTGATTCCTTGCAAAAGAATTCGGTTTAACCCAATTCCGCGATTACAAGCAGAAAATAAAGAACGATCAGAAAATCTAAGAAATTTAGACTTGCAGCTAAATCAAAAAATGCTGTGGAATGAACAAATTTTTGGGTTTTATGTCCCGTTGCAAAAGGTATTTCTTTCCTAAACATCTGGGAAATATCTATAAAACCTATATTTGACCTTAGATACCGAAGAACTTTAACATTTGGCTGGCTCATCCCAAACTTATTTGAGTTATTTCGAAAGAATTCAAAATCGCGGCTTACGCCTAATAGGTGACACCGTCGAACAAGTAAGACTTACTTCACTTAACTCTCGTTGAAATATTGGAGCGATTTCAGTTTTGTAGATATCTTGTTGATAATGACATTTGCTTTATTGAACTAAAGTCAATTATGCCTCCTCTTAAGCAATTCCAACCTAACATCAGAGAAGCAGCAAGTGCTCATTTGTACACTGTGGAAATTCCAAAAATGTTTAAAGCTGATTATGGAAAATCATTTATTGTGAAAATAGGAAGTGGTAAAGTAGAAAATATTGTTGGACCCCATGGTTTAGGCACCAGAAACCCGAGGGGTGACAGACTAGTTCAATTTTGTACAGAGCAAGAACTTAAAGCCATGAATACATGGTTCTCTTTACCACCTCGCCGATTATACACATGGAAATCCCCACAAGATAACGAACAAAATATAATCCGAAACCAAATCGATTTTATTTTAATAAATAAACGATACAGTACATCAGTGTCAAGAGTTTCAACGTATCCAGGTGCCGACGTCCCATCAGACCACAACTTACTGCTATCGCAAGTCAAAACCAAACTAGCAGTAGCGAAAAAACCAACACGGAAAAAACATTTAGATCTAGGAAAATTAATGGATAGCTCTAGCCAAACTGTAATTGCAGAAAAACTTAATAATCAAATCACATCTCTCATCAAAAACAACAACGTGAACAATGTAGGTGGACATGAATTGTGGAACCGAGTGAAGAACACAATGAAAAATGTAGCTTCAATCAAGCTGGGACCACGAACATATACACCGAAGCAGAAGTGGATGACAAATGAGATTTTAGATTTAATGAATCAGAGACGTTTATATAAAAACACCGGAAATGGTGACCACTATAAGCGCCTGCAAAACATAATAAGATCAAAAATTAGAGCAGCAAAAACACAGTGGCTAAACTCACAATGTCAAGAAATTGAAAATTTACAAAACTTACATGATGATTTTAATCTTCATAAAAAAGTTAAGGAAGCTGCTGGAGTTCATCGTAAGCAAATATATTCGAATCTAGTTGACAGAAATAACCAAATAATCCTGGATCCAGACAAGAAAAAACAAGTTTGGGAAGAATACATAGCAGAGTTATTCAATGATCTAAATAGAACCGAAGTCCACACTCTACCACAAGCAACACTCTCAGGTCCGACGATAACAAAAGATGAGATCAGGAAAGCTATTACAACAGCAAAAAATAATAAAGCTACTGGCCCTGATGAATTACCCGCAGAAATTCTTAAATTAATTGATGATGACAATTTAAACATCTTAGAAAGAATTTTTAACCAAATCTATGATACGGGAATATACCCAGAAGAATGGCTTAAATCAACATTTATTACGCTGCCTAAAGAAGTAAATGCAAAAAAGTGTAGTGACCATCGGCTTATAAGCTTAATGAGCCATGCATTAAAGATCTTTTTAAAAATTATTCACTTCCGAATCTACAAGAAATGTGAAAGTACAATTAGTAATACACAATTCGGCTTTAGAGCAGGTCTTGGTACTCGAGAAGCTCTCTTCGGCCTCCAAGTTTTGGTTCAAAACTGCCGAGACGTTCATAAGGATATTTTTCTCTGTTTCATAGACTACGAAAAAGCTTTTGACCGCGTTCAACATAAAAAACTTATGGAGGTTTTGAGTAAAATTAATATAGATCAAAAAGAAATTCAGTGTATCAAGAACTTGTATTGGAACCAAAAAGCCTATGTAGTTTCAGAAAACTTCATTACAAAAGACGTTGAAATTAGAAGAAGTGTATTGTCACCCTTACTTTTTAATTTGTACTCCGAGGCTATATTTGAGGAAACAGTACATAACACAAATATTGGAGTAAAAGTAAATGGGGTTAATATCAACAACATACGATACGCAGATGATTCAACATTAATTACCGATAATATAACTGAACTTCAAGAACTTATAAATTCAGTAAGCGACCGCAGCAAACTTTTCGGCTTAAATATTAATATCGCTAAAACCAAGTTTATGGTTATTTCAAGAACCAACACATTCAACAACGCAACATTAACCATAAATGGCACCATAATTGAACGAGTTTCAAGTTTTAAATATCTAGGATGTTGGCTAAATGAAAACTGGAACTCAGATATGGAAATAAAATGCCGAATTGAATATGCTCGTAGCAGTTTTGTAAAATATAAAAAAGTTTTATGCAACCGTGATATCAATCTCGAAACAAAAATCCGGTTTGTTAAATGCTACGTGTGGTCCATACTCCTCTATGGTATGGTAGCGTGGACTCTAAAAATAACGACCATCAATAAGCTTGAAGCATTTGAAATGTGGATATACCGTAGAATATTGAAAATATCATGGATAGATCGAGTGAGCAATAGTGAGGTTCTAAGTAGAATAAACAGAGACCGTGAGTTGTTATTAACAATCAAGCGTAGGAAAACATCTTATCTAGGCCATATAATGCGCAATGACAAATATTATATTCTACAACTGATTCTGCAAGGTAAAATTGAAGGCAGAAGACGTGTCGGCAGAAAGCAAATGTCGTGGCTTAGAAACATCAGACAATGGACGGGCCTCCAAACGGTGGAAGAATTAATGCACGCAGCACAAGATAGAGAGAGCTTCAAAAATGTGATCGCAGACATCCAGTAGTGGATAAGCAGCTAAAGAAGAATTTATTGTGAGGGCTGCTAAGATGTGGAAAATTCATCCATTTAATAAAATTTCAAAATAAAGATTTACTTAACTTAGAGTATAGAAATTTTTTTTAATACAATCCTTGCAAGAAGATATTAAAATTTTTAAATTTTAGCTAAACATTTTTAACACCTGTAAGGGCAGTTGTAAAAGGGAGTTTTTCTTTTTTTTTCATCCAAAAAATATTTTTTTTTTCATCCAAAAAATATTTTTTTTTTTTGGGATTATTTAAAAGAGTGTGAATACAAAATAAATCATGGTTTGTGAAACCCCATGTAAAAAAGTAGGATTTTCAATTTTAATTTAAAAATTAATAAAATTATTTTTTTTTAAATAAAACAATTTAATTTAAAAAACGAGAAAGAGTGTAGTAGAGTAGACTGTGTTAACTCTGAGATACCCGTATGACCATAACATATACATTATATCATCCGGTTAATTACTTTTGGCAAAATTTGAAACATACAGCTTTATTAAGTTTAGTGGAGTACTCATATAAAAGAAGGAGTTGTATGGCAGCTACTCGAACCTTCAGTAATAGACCAACCAAATTTTGCTGTAACATTGGCCATTACACTAAACTATTTTTGGCAAAATTTGAGACACCCAGCTTCATTAGGTGGAGAGTAATTCTCATATAAAATAAGAAGTTGTATGCCAGCTACTCGAACCCACTGGAGTAGACCAACCAAATTCTGCAAAAACTTTGGCCATTACACTAAACTCGTTTTGACAAAATTTCAGATACCCAGCTTTATTACGTGGAGAGTAATGCTCATATAAAATATGAAGTTGTATGGAAGCTACACGAACCCATACTGCAGGAGACCAACCAAATTTTGCAGAAACTTTGGCCATAAAATTAAACTACTTTTGGCAAAATTTCAGATACGCAGCTGTAATAGGTACAGATAAATACTCATATAAAAAAATAAGTTGTATGGCAGCTACCCGAACCCATGGACCAAAATGGCTGGATTTAAATAGCGATAACGGCTGTTGCAAAAAAATGAATTTGCGAAAATTTCAAGATTCTAGCTCCTTTAGTTTTTAAGTTATCGTGCGAACGGACAGACGGACGAACGGACGGACATACATAGCTAAATCAATTTATTTTTTGATTCTGATCCGATCCATGCACTTGAGTCTATGTCTACCCTCCTCCTTCTCTGCCTCACAAACGTAATGGCAAATTTTTTATACCCTTAATTATTTATACCCTAAAAATTTATACCCTACAAATTATTTATACCCTAAAAGAAAAGAATTCCAAGAAATTATAAAAGTTCATCATTCAGATCCTGGATATTTTTACTGCCATTTTTTTTCATTCAAGATATTTTAGTAAATATATTTTGTACAGTTTTTCATGTGATTGATATTAAGTGTGAGGGTAAAAATGCAACTGTAAGGGTAAAAATAAACCTTAATATTTGTTTTCCTTTTGATTTTTGAATATTTTAAAAATTCTTAAATAACCCCTCGTATTCCGCCCCTTGAAGCATTTTTTTAAAAAAAAAAACATTTTTATTAAATAATAACCAAAACCATTTTTTTTTAAATATTTTAATGCTTTGTATTGTTGGAATTTTCTCTTAGGTATTTTATTCAAAAGTCGAAATTTCCAATTCTGATGGGATTTAAATGAAGTTATGATAAGATTTTGTTAGATAAATACATTCATACACGTCCGAACATAATTTATTTATTTATTTATCATATATATATTGAGACGACAAGTCACAACCAATGGATCCTATTTAAATCTCAAAAATAAAATCTTGCGTCTCAAAATCTCTTGTTTTTAAAAATCTCAAGCTTTTAAAATTTCGTATCTTCACGATATTTTAAATTATTTTAAATACTATTTGTTGTTGACATGTCTGAGAAAGAATCAGGAGGTATTTTAAAGTTGGAAACAATATAAGGATTCAAACAATTTGTTGAGCAACAGTTTTGGGCAACAATTCCTATTATATTAAATGTATTATTGTTGACATTTTATTTATGAAAGGGAGTTTGGGGGATTTTTACAGTTATGCACTCTTAATAGAATGTTTGTATATATATATTGCATTTAATACTTCCGAAATTCTTAAGTAAAATTTTAAAATTTTTCACGAAATCTGATATTGTAAAGAAATAAATACCATTATCATTATCATAAAAGCCGCACCACCCTTATTTAATTCATAAAAGTTATTTGGTTGTAAAACGCGAGATTCTAAGTGACGAGATTTCGACACAACCTTAATATAAGTTCTATAAAACAATTTATTGCAATTTATACTATCTAGTTTGTATATTTAAAAAAAAGGTTACTTGAAGTTATTTGAAAAAGTTAATAATTCAGACATAAATTTATTATGAGATTTTCTATGTGCTTTTTGTAAAATTAGAATATATTATGTTACGAAAACTTTTCATCAATCGTCTTCTGAGGCAGAATAAAAAATTATAAGTATGTTATTACCCTAAATTCTACAACATTGAGAATGTTTTTTTAAGAAAACTATTAAATATTAATAAAAAAAATATGTTCTTTAAATAATCTGGAAAAACAGACTAAACGTTATGAGAAGATATTTAATAAATTTAATTAAGATTTTTCTAAATTTATAGATTCTAAAATATTTTATAGCAACCATAATGTATGAAATTGCGTCCCTCAATATTCGAAATAACAGATCTAATAATTGTTCGCTTATTAAAAAGGACGGCCACTGATGGTATAATAGATCCAGTCTCGTTTGTTTTTAGCATATTGTCTATTCCAGTTTTAATAATTTACATGTTATAAAATAAGAATTTGATTATTTTGAATTTTTTTAATATGGCAGTCGTTGTTCTTAAAATTTTAAATATCAACCGCGAAGTTCAGAAATTTCAGAATAATTTTCAAATTCCTAAAATAAGTGAACAGTAATAAACCTTTACATAATAATAGAAATGATGGAAAAAGTTTATGATATTCTTAAATTAAATTTGTATGAAAATGTAAAAATTTGCTAAAATAAAAAGCAAAGTATGCAATATGTCAAATCAATAGTTTTTTGAATGAGCACATTTCTAAATCGTCATATTTTCTAAATTTAAAAAAAATATTTTTACACGCTTTAAACGTGCATCTGAAATATAGGATTAAATTTATAGGACTTACACTTATTTTAGCATAGACCTTTTCAAAACTGAATTACTAATTATCAAACTACAGTTATAATTAGATTTAAACTGAATAAATTTTAAAAATTTTGGTCATAATGTCATATCAAGTCAACAAAAATCTAAAACTTAAGGTAAATAATTAAGATTCATTGGTCGCGTTAATAAGAGGTATTGAATTGCATCGCTGTAGCAGTTAGCGCTGCAAAAATAATATCGCAATTGCAATTTCAATTTGTGTAACTTTTGGTATATTTTTATTTTATTTAAAATTTTTGTTACAAAGTATAGTATCTATAGCCTCCAAAAATATTTCAATTTTCTATTTCTATTCATTAAATTTTTATTTAAATTCAAATTCTTGAAATATGAATAATTAAAAATTTAAATTTTTTAAAAAATGCTTCACTTCCGAAAATTCTAAAAAAAATTGTTACATTAAAATGCAAACACATAAACGTCAATTAAAAACCGCTATACAATTTGGCGTAAAATTTTATTGCTGCAAAACTTATGTAGCATTAAACTGTTTAATTAAAGCGTTCAGTAAAAAAATTTAATAACTTAGTCGAAAACTTAATTGAATAGCCACGGTTTTTTAGTAGCGCTGGACACTACTGAACGCGATCATTGTTTTATGTAAACAATATTGTAGTTAAACATACAGAAAAGTGGAACAAACTGCGGAAAATTTATAAGTACACTTTTATCAATAAATGTTTCTTGAAAATTATATACAGGAACATTTAAAATACAACAAAGGTTGCACAAAAAGTTAAATTTAAAAATTTAAATTAAGAAAACGAATGGGTTGATTATTATAAATTCAACAAGGCACATGCACTGTTACATAATGGAAAATTTTGTTTTAAAGTTCTACAAAAGTCAAAATTTGAATTGCACAATTTACGTAAAAGTTTAAGAAATTTTAAATTAAAAATAAAATGTTTCGTTTACGTTTATTACAAAAGTTATTTTAGAAATTTTTTTGTTTTTCTTTTGTTCAATGATTTTTAAATATCTTTTTAAACAAATTTGTATGCATATATATGTACTTATCTGATACTGTTTAAAAACAGCCTGTTGCCTTTTCATTTCTAAATTGTTTTATTTGCTCTTTGGTTTTTCTAGTTTTCTTTAATGTTGTTTAAGCTTTTTTAAGTTTGAAAAAATTCGAACAAGAGAAAATTAAATTGTTCGGACTCAAAAAATTCAAAATTTGTACAAAGATTTTAAGTAAATTACAAAACAATAAGAGAACTTTAATGGAATGTCTTAATTTGCAAAGTAAAATGTGATTCATGGATTTATGTGGAAAATATTAAATCATATTAAAAGTGTTTTATTGAGTAATGCAGAAACAGTACGTACCTACATGATTCAATCAAAATTTTTACTAATATACCTAGAGATTTCTACAGTTAATAAACCGTTGATTATGATTTTAAATCACTTGAATAAAAAGATAAAGCTCAATGATGATTATTAAATATTCATATTCTTTAATCTTGAGTTAATTGTAGTTAGCTGAAAATTTTAAAGTACATACATTCAATGTATAATAATAAATCATCGTAACCTATTTATAAAATATCCAGAAATATGTTCACAGGATTTATTAAATACTATTATTTTTATCATAGCTGTCAGTCATAGCTTTCATTAAAATACATATAGTTATATACGGAATATAACTTTAACCTCCTACACTACAAATTATAAATTCTTTCTTTCCATTTAAATTATACAAGCTAATTTCCTTTCTCACGAAATTAGCTTAACTCTAATCTTTTAAAATAACTTACTTTTGCTAACGCAGCATTTCAATACATAAACTAATATTATTGTTCACACTATATCACAGTGTTTAATGCATAAGTATTTTTTATGAATATCACAGAACGCGCTTGCTAAGCACTTTATGTAAAAAGTACAGTTTGTAAATTATACTAGTTTTAAGTAAAATAAGTTTTGAATGTGAAAATAAAAAAGAGTCTTTAATAAACCATCAAAGAGGATAGTTTAATTAATTAAGAACATAACTATATGAAAAAACGTTTGATTGAAAATTAAATGTAAGCTTATTGAAATACAAAATCATAATCAAAAGAGGAAGAGTGTAGTAGAGTAGACTGTGTCAACTCTGGAATACCCGTATGACGTAAGTGTAGTGTAATGCTCCTATAAAGTAAGAAGTTGTATGGCAACTACTCGAACCCTCTGCAGTAGATCAACCAAGTTTTACAGTAACTTTGGCCACTACACTAAACTATAAAAAAAGAAGTTGTATAGTAGTTATGGACCAAAATGGCTGGATTTAGGGAGCGATGTCGGCTATTTCAAAAAAAAATAATTTAAAATTTCAAGATCTTAGCTCTTTTAGTTTTCGAGTTATCGTGCGGACGAAAGAGCGAACGGACACAGGAAATGCTTCGAAACTTTTTTAAGTAAAAAATTGAAACGGGAAAAAATGGAACGTTTGTCAATGGAACAATTATGTTTCATTATGCCAAATACTGATCAACTGTTTAGGAAAATAATTATCATTTCGAAAAATCATAAAATTTATTTAGATTTATTTTCAAACAATATATATGTATGTTATGACGGCTAGTACAATCTCATTTTTAAATTGTATGTGAAATTAATTAAGATCAATTCTAATATCATGAATATAATGACCTCCTGATTCAATAATTACCTAACCTATGGTATAGATAGGCTTATTTAGCTTAACAGTTCAACAGTTATTAGGTAAAACAGAAATAAAATAATTTATTTATTTATAAAATTAAGTTAATTTTTACATACTTTTGAACACTTTTGTTAAATTTTATATTTACTTTAAAATTATTATCGTATAGGTATATTACGAACTATATCTCACATTCTATAATTCTAATATTTATATAAATTTGTTTAATAAATTTGTTAATTAAACAATTAAAAGTTATATAATTAAATCAGAAACTTTAAATTATAATGGAATCTATTATATTATTTTCTTCAAAATACAAAAGGAATTGAAGATATAGGTTATATAAATAAAAAAGTTTAATTACATATTCCTAATAGTTTTTCAAATTAAATGTAGCGAAAAATATTATATAAATATTATTACTTCAAATGAAATTTTTCACTTCGTTGATTGATAACTACTTTAAAAAGTTAAAGAGGTGTTATTTTATAAATTATTATTATAATAAATTTTTTAAATATTAAAATAATATTGAAATATGAAAGTTTAAATACCAAATATAATATATTATATAAATAAAATTTTAATTAAAATATAAATGTTAAAGTAAGAATTGATAAAATATTTTGAAAGAAAATCAATAATTTTAGTTTAAAATTAATTGAGCTTTATAAAAAGTTAGGAAAATATTGGATTTGTATTTAAAAATAAAAATAAAATAAAAAAAAATATTTTTTTTAATAATATACTTTTATTAAAGTAAAAACACGAAAATTAAAAAAATCATGGCAGGTCTTGTGAATTTATTACAGTAAATTGCTGATAAAAGAAACAGTTTTCTTAATGCTTGAGTTCTCTTTTGCATTTAAAATTGTTTTAATATAAAAGTAATTTGCTGGATTAAGGTTAACAGTAAGAAGAACTCTCATTTTAAAATATTTAAATCTGCTATGGAGATTTATTTCAGTATTTCTTTGAATATTCATTAAAAATTAAGCATGCGCTACGAATTACTGAAGTATGAGCGTCAAACTCAAATGATATGAAGCACATATTTCAAAGTACGAAGCAACTACTTCTTTGTATTCATAAGTTTTGGAGATATTTGCTGCAATACTAGTAGTAAAACTATTAACTTTGTTTTATCTTTTAATCATTTACTTAAGAATCTTACATTTTTGATTATGCATTTATGATTTTCCACAAGAATTTATTGGAATAACAATGACAGTCAGTTTCGTAATTAGACTATTTCAGTTCTCTCCAATTTATGGACAATATTTGGTAAAATGATTAATATTTGTAATTAAGATTGAAGACTTGAATAGATAATGGTATAATGATACATTTTAACAGATTCGTATTTTTTCCATAATTGAACATGTTATGATGTAATATTCCACATGAAAAAACCCGAATTCACGAGTGAGTAGAGTAGTTTCCGAGATATGGAAACTATATCAGGTGCTATGTTACTCTTCTTGTGTTATAGTAGAAAAATGTGTTTTGGCAAACTAAAAGCTGTTAACACCTTTTGTACAAAATTTTATGTTTATTCCAAAATTTCTATGATGAATAAAATTATAATGAGTAACGCAGTCTCTCTATTTATATCTGTAGCTAAAAAAATCTCCCCTAAAATTGCTGAATTCAGGTTAACAGAAAGAAAAATAGTGTTATGAGCAGAACATAACTCCATTATTCATTCTAAATTTATCATTGAAAACAAACTTCGTGTACAATACTTCCTTCCACAACCGTACCGTTTCCATATTTTACATATTTTAGCTAATTACTTTCAAAATACAATCTTTTGTAATTCAAAGTTTTTAATGAATACAGTTGTTTCACCTTTCAATACCATTTTGACATTTTAAAGGGTAACAATGTTAAACATAAAAGCGCTGTGGTAAAAAACTTTAAGCCTAATTTACTCAAACTATGATTTTGTATCATAACACCTTTCACCTACTCGAGTGTTCAGTTATTAAAACGCCACAGATATGGTATAGGTACATATTGTATCTTATACGCTTTCTTGTATTATTTAAAAAAATACTATGTTTGTGCATTTAAATATGAGATTTTATTATTTATATATAAAATTATAAATATATATAAATTAATAATTTTATTTTACGTTTTACTTCAAGCTTTTGTCAATTTTTTATTTTATCAATTTTAATCATAATTTATCATCTACTGCATTTTTATTAAGAGTTTTATATTCTTTTGTTTTTTAATTTACTTAGATATAATATGTATACTAACTTACTATCTTTATTTAAAATTAAAATAACAATCAAAAAAAAAAACAAAACGCCATTTTATATTTTCTTTTGCTTTTATAAAAATTTTTTTTCTTACTATACAAATACAAAAAAAAAAAAAGAAAATAGAATTTAATTACAACCGATAAGTATCCCACAATTTACAGTGGAATAATCATTTTTAAAAGCTTCAACTTTAACAATAGCATATAAAATAACAAACAACAACAACAATTACAACAAGATTGTTAAGAAAATTAGAGAAATGTATGTAGAAAAAATAGTATACAAAATATACAATAATACAATAACAACAATATATATGTTATCCTAGAAGGGGCTGGAAGTTGGGGTAGGTTGAGTCTATAAAGAAAAAGCAGTAAGAGTAAAATATCAAAATAACTCAATAAAAAGTTATAAAAGCAGTAAAAAGTTAGTTAAAGGATTCAGAGAAATTAGAAAAAAATAAGAGAATTCTGTACATAAAATAATAGTAAAGAAACAGCAATAGCAGTAAAAGATATGATCTTTATTATACATTTTATTGTTTTTTTTTATTGTTTTTTTCTTTATTATTTTCATTTTTAATTTTTTTATACTTGCATTTTATGTACAATATAAATATATATATACATATAGTATATACTACATAATACTCATATCAACTCTTGTATTTTGATATAGGTATATATAATATTTTTAATTGAACACAAGATATACAAAATACTATATATTCAACAGAGTATGAATTCTTAAGAGTTTTAATCAACAATGCAATATATGTATACAGTTCTATTTGAAATGAGTATTAAAAGTGTACAGGTTGCAAAATTTGTATAAGTTCATTGTATTTTATTTTGAAGAGTAGATAATTAAAATGGTTTGGTTGATTAGATTAGAGTTTCTATTTATTAGTTTTTAATTTTTTGAGATTCTAACTATACGGTAGAAGTGAAATATAATATTTTAAAATTTATTTAATACTAGATTAAAAATAATACAGTAATAATTCCAAATCAATAATAATAATTGAAAAAAATAAGACATGTAAACAAAAAATTTAATTTAAATTTACAACTCACAGATACTCAAATATAAATCAACTATTTTCTGTAATGCATTTTTATTCAAACATTGCCTTGCACATGGTTTTAACAGGCCGGACTATTTAATTATTTTAAATGAATGTAATTCGAAATATTATGTTTGGAAAAATTTGAATATAACGGCTTGAAAAATATAGAAGCCAATGAATCAAATATAAAATTAAAATTTTACTTTTATTATATTTAAAAAAAAATAAATTTGTATTATTTAAAATTTTGAGTTATTGTACATGTGATGCCCAGTATGATCTGACGTTTTAGTTTTGTATAAGTTTTATACACATACAAAATCGCTTTCAATGAATTGCATATTTATGGGCGTTTTATTTTGTGCATTACCTAATTTTGTTGTTCTTGAGTACTTACTAATGATACAAAGAAACTTTCTAGTTCTGCAAGTAATAGTGGAGTTTTGTAGAATTACGGTTTAAAATAGATATTTTGGCGATATAACAAAAATTCCGTCGCCATTAGTCTTCCGGAACTATATACCAAATATACCAAAGTACCGGCTTTGTTTTAATATCGTCAGAATTTTGCTTAAACATAAGTTTAATTTTGCGTGAAGTTCAATTTATCAAGGAAACTAATGTTTAATTGAAATATTATAAAATGTTTATCAATAGTTAGTAATAAATAGCAGTGTAGTTGAGACATGTGGTTCTTTTTGAATTTTCATATACGTCACAATTTTCCTATTGACGAATTACTGAAAATTCATTACATGTAACAATTGCTCCCAAGTTCCAAAATCATATTAATAGAATTTCCTAACTTCTGTTTATTTACAGCAATGACAAATTAAATAGCAAATTAAAAAATTAAAACTCTGCAAAATGAGTTGGAGTAGAAATTTCGGTTTTGTACGTCCCGTTTTCAAAAAATCTCGTTTAGAACATCTCGATTTTAGAAAATAACATTTTTTTAAAATCTCCTTTCAGAAAATTTCAATTTTGATATTCTAGAAAAGGCAGATAATTCTTTTTTGTATCCAACTCTTAAATTCATAAAGACGAAATTTTCCAAAAACGCGATTTCCTAAATCGAAGTTAAAACGCGAAATTTTCATAAAATGAGATTTTAAAAATGGATTTAATATACAGAGATTAATTTAAAGTTCTTTTAAAAGACTGAAAATCATATTTTTTTAAAGTCTGTATGACCTAAAAGGCATGATTTTTAATGAAAAGCAGTTAAAACTTATAGAAACTTCGCGATATGTATGTACAAATAAGAAAAAAATTATAATAATATTATTGAAATATGTATGCCTTAAAGTTTAATCTTATTTTTTTTTTTGAAAAATACCAGTATGAAGGTTTAACTTTCTTTTGATAGTTTTCGTCTTAATTACTGTGAAGAATAATTAAAAAACATAAAACAGAAGTATAATATTTTTGGTAAGCAAAGGATTTTATCTTACTGCTGTATAATATTTCTCTGATGATAATTTTCGCTTAACTTCATACTTTGAGCTCTTATATACTATATGTACTACCATTATGTTAAACAAAGCTGGATTCTGTTGTCTTGTTATTTAACTTTCTTTCATTTTTTATTATATCATGATTTTTATAAAAGAAAATAGTCTTTATTGTTGTTGTAATTATTTTGAATAGTGAATCCATCCGAATTATACCCTATATACTAGACTTATGAGACTCTCTTGAACAATATTAAATATACAACTGAATGATGATGCATTGAAAGTAGAGAATTTGATTGTTTTTTTTTGTGTGATTCATAGAATAGATTTGGTTTTGTTTAAAACACTCAACATTTTATGTAGAACTGTTTTTTTATTTTATTTATGAATTTCTTACCCAAAGTTTATGATGCCAAAATATAAAGATGAAAAATGGTTTAAAATCTATAAAGACAACAAACAAAAGTGTTTATTTCTTTTAAACAAAAGAAAAAACAATTTTTAAATGGTTGAACAAAGTTTCGAGATTATTTTCTTAAAAACTATCACAAAAGGTTCTTATTTTGAAAGGAATATAAATACACAGTATAATATACAAGTTACTTTATTAACAAAACAAATATTTAAGTATACGCTTCTCCATTTTTTTTTGTATTATAATATAATTGTTTAGTTTTTTTTTTAAATTGATTTGAAGAATTTTTCCCTAGGGAAACTTGTTTTTAAGAAAATTTTACAATTCAGTAAATATATATATGTATGTAAAATAGGAATGTTATAACAGTTGAATAACAGAGTAGGTCAGTCAATTGAAACGAAAATATTTAATTAAATCTGAAATATATATTTTGATGTGGTTATTTAAATAACAAGTTAATTGTTTTGAAGCTTTGTTAGTTTGAAAAAATTTATAATTAGCTAACTAAATCAATAAAGATTTAAATTTATTTTTAATTCATTTTTATTAGATTGAAAAGTTTTTTTGTAGTGTAATAATAATTATTTAAACTCACAAAATAATATTTCAATTGTAAGTGAGCCATTTGAATTATCAATTAATTTTTTCAAACAATATAATTCATTCAGTGGCGGGTGAAACTTCCGGAAAGGGGTTGTGAGCTATCAAGATGATGTCATCACATAACGGTACTAAATATCTCAAAGTTTCCGAATATATATACCATTAGTGGCGATGGCGCCATCTAGTGGTCGAAAAATGCATTACAAAAATTTCCTAAGATTTTGTAGCATTTTAATTAAAATGCTATATTTTTCCTGTAAGACCATAAACTAGAACCAACATCATATAATATTGTAGAGCATAATATTGCCTTTCATATAAATCTGGTTTCATCTGAATCGGTGCGAAGAGCCAAAATAAATTTATGAGAAATAAAGTATGAAAATGTATTTTTTGATAAAATTGTTGTGTCATTTTTGCATTTATGTTCTCTGGTGGGGTTATTTGTCAACATATGCCATACTTATTATATATCGTTGGAAAGAGTTTTAAGAGACCTTTCTAATGGTATAATAACAATACAGGGTGTTTTTGAAAATTTCACAGTTATAGTAGTTTTTTTGAAAGTTTGATTTTTTTTTTTTTTTTTTTTAAATTTTCACTTTAAATTGCAATATCTCAAAAATGGTAGCACCGATCCAGATGAAACAAGATGTTTATGAAAGACAATATCATGCCCTACAATATTGTAAGATGTTGGTTCCAGTTAATTGTCTTACAGGAAAAATATAACATTTTAATAAAAATGCTACAAAATCTTAGGAACATTTTGTAATGCATTTTTCGACCACTAGATGGCGCCATCGCCACTAATGGTATATATATTCGGAAACTTTGAGATATTTAGTACCGTTATGTGATGACGTCATCTTGATAGCTCACAACCCCTTTCCGGAAGTTTTGCCCAGTGGCGTGCCGTGACTTTTATGAAAAGCTGTGTAGCGCAATTAAAAAACATGTATTCAAAAGACACATTTATTTAATTAAATTGATATATTAGTAGTAAAAAACTGCAATTTAATAATGAAAAAGATGATGCAATTAATTATTTAGATATACTACTTTGAAAAATTACATATACATTTTATGTGCTTAATCTATTCGTGATCTATTTATTCTGTTCTAAGCTATTTATCATATAAAAATATAATTTATGTGTAAGGGAATTCTATGTACTAATAGGTATGTACATAAAATATATTGTAATTTATGAATATTAAATCTTAATACCAATATCAAATACAAATATAAATATTAAATTATACCACTAAAACCAACCCAAATTATTTTTTAAAAAAATTACCCGTGCATATGCATTAAACTTTCTACAAATTTTCTATATATTGTATAAAAATATACGCAGCACAAAGTAAACACGACGAACAACAAGTGTATAGTTTTAATTCCCAAAGGTAAAAGCAAAAGGTTTTAAGTAAATAAATATTCACTAATAGGCAATTAAAATAAAAAATCGCAAGTAAATTTTTTAAAATGTTACTTTCACACAGGAAACCTTCCAACATATCAGAAAGGGTACTAGAAGTTAAAATGAAGTATAATAAGTTAAAATATATGTAATTTAGAATTTGACCAAGCATTAAATACAACCCACATGAAGCAAACCCTCCACTTTTACCGCACTGTGGGACTAATATTTTTAAATTTTAATTTTGCCTATAATTTTAGGGTACCACGGACATGACTTAATATTTCTATTTAATTTTTACTACTTTGGTTTTTGCAGCTTTAGTTCACGAATTTTCTCATATGATATTAATTATTAAAACCGGGCATTACTAAGCTAACAATAAAAATAGCGAAATATAGCCTATTATAGTCTGAACGCAAATTTCGCTATCTGAAAACGGAAAAAGATAGCTGGTCTTATAAGCTTTATAAATAATTAAGAGAAAATGTTTAGGGTTGCCACACGGTACTAAAATTTACAATTATGCAAAACTCAATTTTTGCAAAATTTTTAGCCTCACATATCTTCTAAACGGTACAAGCTAGGGTCTTGAAATTTTGGGAGAAGTTAGGTCCTCCGAAATTAGTAGGAGTCGGTTAACAAAATTTTTTTGTCAAGGCCCATGGTCAGGAGCTATAAGGGCTCGAAAATAGAAATTTTGCTATTTTCAAACACCTGTAACTTGAATAACTGTTAAAATTTTTTTTTGTAATATGGTAAATTGAAAGATATATAATTATATTTCAACAAGTGGCAAAAGTTTTTCTTAATATTGAAAGGTGCCGAAGTTACAGCCCCGAAAATTTCAAAAAAGCCCTATATTTAAATTAGTATAACAAGAGTTCTGCTAAATGTATTTTCAATCTAAAAACGGGAAAATAGAGCTGCTTTTATGGGCTTGACAAAAATATAAAGCTAAACTGTATAGGGTTGCCATACGGTACTTAAATTTACCATTATGCAAAACTCAATTTTTGAAAAATTTTTGGCCCCACATATCTTTTAAACGGTTCAATCTAGGGTCTTGAAATTTTGGGAGAAGTTAGACCTTTAGAAATTAGTAGGAGTCATTATTAGGAGTAGGAGTGCTAAGATAATAAAATTTTATGTAAATTCCAAATTTTGGTGGAGTTCACAATTGATTTCCCCGAAAAAAATTGAAGGGTGAGGACAGGAGGGGGATGGGGCAGATCCATCATAAGTTTGCTAAGCAAAAATTTGGGAACCTTCCCCATTGAAGGACCACTAGGTCTTAAAAATTAAAACTTTTATGTTTATATAAAACAATAACTTATTCGCCAGTGTACGTTTTTTCCAAAATTAAACGTTAACATTGAAGCTGCAACATTATTTTCCGCACTTATTAACAGGTTTCCTTAAGTGCATTGGGCTTATATTCTAAGTATTTCCCTATTAGTCATATAATTAATAAATTAATGAAAAAACTAAATTAATATTATCATTTATTTTTATATATATTTTTATAAAAATAAATGATGAAATATTCAGTAAGAAACCGTATATAATTTGAAAATGTGCTTTTTAAAATACTTGGTTTTTTTCCTTACTTGTTAATATATGTCTTTAAAATCTCACTCTTTTAAAATCTCGCTTTTCAATATCTCGCTTTTTTAAAGATTTTAGATTTGGATACAAAACCAGAATTATCAGCTTTTTCCAGAATTTAACAAAAGGAGATTTTCGAAAACGAGATTTTAAAAGGCGAGATTTCGAAAAGGCGAGATTTTAAAGAGCGAGATTAAAATGTCGAAATTGCGTACTACATCCAATTGGAAAATAATTTTTTATTAATAACGGAAGAAAGCAATTGAGAAATTAAGTAAAAAGTTATTGTTTTTAAATATTTTGAAAAAACGAGTAAAGCAACACAGTCTATTCAAACTTATAATTCCCAATAAAATTAAGGTTTATTTTAGTTAATAAAAAAACAAGTTCATATTTTTATAAAATCAAACCAACAAAGAAAACGATTTGTCTTGTGTTGTGCACTATATACACAACTTTTTTAAACTATAATTTCAAAAAAAAACAACAAGTCAATCTCTATTAAAATTATATATTCTTTAGAATGATTTTATGTATAAAACTAATGGAATCTTTGATCATGATTAATGATGGGATATTATTATTTTAGATAAAAAAAAAATGTTATAGAAAAACTTATAATATGTCATTCGATAACATTAATAATAATATGAAATTTTAATAGATCATTATTTTTTTCTTCTTACATATTATATATCATTATTATAAAAATAGTATGAATAACTTAATTTTTATTTTGTCCCTTATTATTGACATAAAAAAAATTTAATATATTTATAGTATCACAATAAAGTTTTAGTTTTAAAAAAAAATGCGCTTTCTGCGATGGCTGTTTTCTTTTGAATTTTAACAAGTTTTAGAGAATTTAGAATAAATAAAAATGTTGCCCTTGAATAAATTACAATATATTATTATGTATATATAAAATAATAATAAAAATGCTTTTTTTCAAAGTTAAAACAAATTTTTATATACATACATATTTTCTATACCTAATGTAAAGATCTTCCAGATGACACTATACAATTCAGTATGTGCACTACAAAAATCTAATCCTATAATATTTGAACCGTTGAATAATCCAACTTATTTTAAATAAATCTTCAAAAATAAAAAGAACTTCATGAAAGGTTTTCGCACTTTTTCTTATTAAATTTCTGACTAGATTTCAAAGAATTTCAGCAGCAAGTGTTCATTAGTAGGTTAAAGAGCTTGAAAAACTTCTTAACCTAGAAGTTCAGTTCATTAATTGGGACAGCTGATTAAAGCTCAACACATATTCTGTTTAATATCAGTGTACGGTAGTTTAAGGTGTATATTCAATTAGATTTTGTGTCTAGAAATATAATGTGCAATATTCTATAACTTTTGTACCAAATTATTGCATTCCGTTATGCTGTATCTTCAGCCTAAAAATATGTAATTTGGTTTTTATGATATACAAACTGTATCCTTGTTCTGTCCTTGTAAAAAAAGATTATATTATTTAAATAAAAATTAAATATTTATTATAATAATAATTAAAATATATCTTAAAGTTTTCAAGAATAACTAAGTATATTTTTTTAAAAAGACTTTTAACTCTATTTATTCAATAGTTTTTTTTTCACGACTGCCCTTAAAATTTTTTTTTTTATGTTTTTTTTTTTATTAATTTTTCTGTGGTTTTATTATAAAGTTCTACGGAAAATTACAGTTATGAAGTCCTTATTGTTATGCAAAACCCTTGTTCAAATAATAAAAAAAAAAAAACAAACAAGTTAAAAAAATACAAATAAAAACTTTAAATATAATTTCCCTTTTTCTTAAATTTTATGGTAATTTTTCTGAAAACTTTATTTATTTTAAAAAATATTTTTTTTTCCTTTTTTTTTTTTTTGTAAAATTTGGTGATAAAAAAATTTGCATTTATTAAGAAAAAATATGTTGGTTGTATTTTAAAGGTAGTTTTACTGCTTTTTTCAACCTTTTAAAAATATGTTGAAAATGTATCAAATAAGTCGCGTCAAAATTAATTTTATTACAATGTTATTAAACCGAACAAAAAATAATAAATTTTTAGTAAGAACTGGAATGCAAAAACTTGTAAAAATAAAAAGATTTTTTGTTGGCTTTGGTTTTGGTTTTTTATTATTGAAATTTTGGATTAAACTGTGGTAAATATATTTACAATTAATCATTTTGAGACATCTTAAAACCAATGTTGTTCAACTTATATAATTTTTTAATAGAACAGTTGGTTATTATATTAAAATTAATAAGAATTTTATTATTCCACATTTAATAGTTGAAATCGGATTATATTATTTTAATTCTTCAAATTCTTCAATATTAAGAAAGCTTTTGTTATGTCGCGTTCTTATTTTAGCTCCTTAGTTTTTCTACTAATGGCAATTCAATCAAAGTTCGAATAATTTTGTAAGAAAGTGTATTGTACTACTGGCTTACATAAGTCAAATAGTGTTATTGAATAGAGCTAGGAGTAATTAATTGTTATTCAAGTACGTCTCACAGTATCTTAATGTACCTTTCCTTGACCAAATCTAATAAATTTTCGCGAGGGTTTGGACGGAGGCTTCTTTAAAGATCAGACATTTCGAGAAATTTCGAGTTGTAACCGTCACAATGAGTTTAAATTTCATATATAGACTAAAGTGGGTACCCATGAAGAATAGCTTCCATTAATGGATTCTAGTATCATTAGTTCGAGAGATTCAAGGAGTTTCAGAATATTTAACTCTAATAATTCATCAAAATTTTAACCGATTTTAATGAGAGTTTGTATGAATGCTTTTTTGTCGAATGAAAGGATGGCTTCGAAGATGGCCAAATTGTACCACGGGATCGGGTGACTTCCATATAAAATAATTAGACTTTACAATAATTTTGAATTTAAAAACTTTACACAGTTTAACAAGCTTTTTTCAACCTGAACTTATATGATTTTCTCTCACATCTGTATACTCGTATGACTTCATATTTCAGATGAGCATAATTAACCGGATGCTATAATGTTTATATTACGGTCATACAGATATCCAAAGACACAGTCTACTTTTCTACACTCTTCCTCGTTTATGTATGAACTATGATTTGATAAAATCTGCTTTGAAATAATGATCATTTAAGGATGCCTCGGTGGTTAAGTTGCTAAGCTCTTGATTATTAATCAAGACTGTCTGAGTTTTTAGTCCATTTCATTCCAACAGTAAACATTCAAATCTAAAATCATATCGTTTAACGATATTGTCGTTTTAACCTAAATTTTAAAGCTGAACTACGGACTTATGCTTTTATCAAATACTGAATACTGATATGTCTAACACAACTTCCACATAAGAAAAACATACTAATCTAATAATATAATTGCATAAGTGTGTTCAATTGCGTGTAAACAATTGCAAAAGTGTGTAATTGCGTGTAAATTGCAAGCAAATTAATATTGGAAAATTTATGAAAAGAAAATTAAATTTTTTTCCTTCTATTCATTTTCATATGCTCTTTTTTTTCCAAATTTCCCAAAATTATTTTCATCAAAATATTTTAACACGAGTTTTAAATTTCTTTTCATTGAATTTTTACATTATTGTGTAGTTTTTCTCCGGTTTTTCCTGAAATCAATCAATAATTTTCTATTGCTGCACTGTACTAAATTGTTATAAAAAAACAATGGACTTATTGTTATTTTAAAATTTGCAAATGAAAAATTTTATTTTATAGTGAAGATTCTTTTAGATAAAGCCATGTGCAATTTTCTACCGCAAAAAAAAGGAAAACACACAAACAATTAAAATTGATTTTACTCCTACAAATAAAAAATAATGAATACTTGAGTTTTAATTTTGTTGGAAAATTATTAAAAAAAAAAATCCAACCCGAAATCAAAATAATGATACAAGATTTAATAATTGCAAAATATACTTTAAAAAATTCCGAAACACTTTTTAGAAAAAAGATTAAATTATCGCATGAAAAAATAAATTGCAATATATTGAACAAAACATCTTACTACTTCATGTTCCATTTAATCAACATTTTATTGTTCTAGTTCCATATTAAGATAGGTCAAAAGGTATAACAAAGTTGCCATCTCGTTTGTTACGCAGACAAGGATAGGGAGTAGATGTAAGGTTCGGATCAGAATCGTAAAGTAAATCGATAACTCGTTGTGTAAAAACGTTAGGTATATAATTAACGGTGGCATAGTAGGTGGCTCAGTGGTTAGAGGGCCGATCTTTCATGCGAAAGGCCCATGTTCGAATCCCAGTGAAAATTCAGCTCAGCTATCATTCGCTATAGGATTCAATTTAATGGCTTAATCAATAATTAATAATTATATATCTCTCATAAAAAATACATTAATATAACTATCTACAAAATATAAACAAATAATTTAATTGAATAATATAACTCACAGATATAACTCACCATATAACTCAAATACAAGATATTACAATATAAACAAAAATAGAAATGTATCTATTGAAAGTCTAAGATGTTTCTATGTTTTATAAGGCTTAGTACTATCAGCGGCAGAGTGGCACAGTGGTTGGAGTGCCGACCTTTCATGCGAGAGGCCCCGGGTTCGAATCCCAGTGAAAGCGAAAGAACTTTTATTTGGTTTTTCATCTCGAATCAGCTACCATTCGCCTTTGAGATCAAATTAATGGCTTAATTAATAATTAATAATTATATATCTTTAATAAAAAATACACAAATATAACAATATAAAAATATACAAAATGTAAACAAATAATTCAATTAAATAATATAACCCACTGGTATATAATATCATATAACTTATACGTTCATACGCGGGTATCTTAGAGTTGACGCAGTCTATTCTATTTCTATTTCGTTTTTCTCATAAATCAAAAATTTTCGTGCATCATTTATAACAATAATAATAACTCTTACCAGTTGCCAAAGTTCACTTAAAAATGAAATTTAATATAATACGATGATTATGAAAATATTTTGGAAAATTTTTAAAATAGGTTTTTTTTTAAATAATAAGAACATAATACGAGATTTATAAATTTTATGAAAAGATTTGTTTAACAAAATGGTGTTAAATGCGTTTCTAACTATTTACTCATATAAAATTTTGTGTACATTAAATACAAAAGCATAAAGTTATAAGACAACTTAATGTCCATACAATTTTAAAATAAATTAAATTTATGCATTAAAAATATTTATTGCCGAAATTCTCTAATAATTTTAAGAATCACTTCAATATTGAAACATTTAAAAGATTTGTTAAGTACAATATATAAATTTTAAAATATATGGTTTGGGAAATTAATCAAGAAGTTGAAATTCAGAAAATCTATTCTTTTCAAGTGCAGTTCTTTATAAATAAAGTGCAATTATTTCCTTTTCATACATTCATTAGTTTCAATTTAGAAACCTTTCAAAAATTACTTGAAGACTAAAATGGTAGAATATAATTTGTTATAATTTAAAAACACTTAGACGGTATCATATTTAACGATAGCATTAACCTTAAAGTACTGATTGGAAATTAACCCAAAAAAGATTTCGCAAAATAGTGATAAATATTTTCTCAGATGTCCTGAGAATCAAAAGGCGAAAAAAACTGATTTAAAAAATCTAATTTCATAAACTCTAGTATAGTAATTAAAAAACGAAAACAAATTATTAAAGTTCCCAAAAAGTTGGTTTGGTATAAAATTTTTTAAGTGTTTTTTTTGGGGCAGACTTAAAATAGGATTTTAAAAATCTATTTTTCAATTACAAAACCGGTTGGTACCGTTTATAATAATCAGATTCTGGTTCTCAATATTCAGAGTTCCTTTTTGTAAATATATAAACTTGCATTTGAAACGAAAACAAAATGCATTTAAAAAGTATATAAAGTACTGAGGAGAAAACTTGCACTTGAAGTGGAAATACTTCTTCTTAAAGTAAAAAAAAAAATATAAATAAATTTATTTTGCTTTTAAATAATATTAATCTAAAACTGGGGAGAGCGATGCTTTGCTAGTTTTGCCAATACCCAACTATAATTGAAAAAAATTAATCAAAAACTCTGAAGAAAGAATGAATGTTTTGCAAAGATCTTTTCGGAACTTCAATCGCAAAAACCAAAAAAGATAGTTCCGATGAAAATAAATTTCTTACGCCTTAAAATTTATAAAAAAACAAAAAATAAAATAGCCCTGTTTCTCGGGACCCAATAGCCAAACTCACATAATTTAGAAAAGTTAATCCCCGATTTTTTAATAAAATCTACAGCCAGCAAGAAAAATTAAAAAGTTCAACTTTGGAGCCCACGCCAACAAATAGTCTTAAAAAATTATTGTGTCATTTTATGAGACTTTTTTTAAATTTTTCTCGCCTTTTAAGTGCCTCCTACATATCGGCTACTAATTTTTTTTAAATTAAATCGGTCCGAGAATTTTTAATCGGAATTGTCCCTAAAATGTCAAAAAACTATTGAATTTTATCGTTTCGTTCCGGACTCCTGGTCATATTACCGTTAGAGGCTCGGCACCAATTACAAATGTTCTGAACCGAGTTCTTGTAAAATACCTCAAAATTATTAATTCAGTTTAAAGATCGATTAAATAAAATTATAGACTAGAATCTTGTGTATTTAGCTTTGTCTAGTACAATTAAATTAACGAGACTCGATTGTCGTAACATGGACTCCATATGTCATATTCAGTAACTAGTTTCATTTATACAATAATTAAGACATTTTCACAATCAAAGTATATGTATTTGCAGTTTATGTTATATATTATAAATAGTATTAATGTTATATACTTGAATATCAATACATATGAGTAAAATATGTACTTATCTGTAATACCTATGATCTGTAAATGTATGTACTCTATAAAAGTAAATCTCAACACTAATAAGTTTCCCGTTAAATTTTCACCAAAATTTTAATTAATAAAAAAAAAAATATTTTTTCATTAATAGATCGTAATTGCAAACGATTGAAAAAATATTTGAACTAAATATATAAAATTGATCATCGAAATGCTATCACGAGGTTTAACAGTTAACTTCAATTATATAAAATGCCAATCATTATAAAAATTTTTATTTGTTTTATAAAATACCAATAGTTAAAGGATTTTTCTTTTGCTTTGTTTATTTTGTACTTTATAAATAGAAAATTTATGTGCCGTTATAAATATGAGTGGCGCATATTAAATACGAAAATAAAAATGAATGTTTTTTATTGATTTTCATATGATTATGTGTAGGATGAAATATCTATAGATACAACAAAACATATGTGAACTTAAAGATAAATAAATTTTTTCCGTTTATAGTTAAATTTTTAATAGAATTTATGAATTTTCATTAATTTTTCTCATTAAATTATGTTTTGTTTGTTTTCTTTTTTCTTTAAATTTGATGAATTTGCAAATTATTAACGCATTGGATACAGAAAGTGCTAAAATATATTTTTAAAAATTGCTGCAAATATAAAATTAAAATAAATAAAATTGAATATTCGATTAATTTAAATTTGTGTTTTTGAATGCGAATGAATTCATGCGAAAGTTTGTTTTATGTTTTAAATTTAAAGCTATGCGGAGAAGTTAAATATAGGATAGAAATCGCATAAATACTTAACTTATTGGTTTTAAAAAATATATTTTTTCGCCCTTACTTCTCTTAAAAGCATAAGACTTAATTCAACATTTCTATTGAACTCTGTTAGGGGCGTCTGTTTTTGCACTTTCTTAGATTGTTTCGATTGAGACTAGTTTCATATAACTATTATTCTGCGCCAGGTGCTACTCGGTTGACTAGGTTTTCTGGAGACATTCATTCAAGGTTCATTGCTTGCCTTGTATCCTTGGTTGAACCTATCCAACTCTACTTCTTTTTCATTATATGATGCGTTATTAGTTGATTTCCATTTAAATTCCATAAAACTCTATTCGTGATTATTCGAGGTCAGAATCGAGGTACGTATGATTTTTAGGCATTTATTTATGAACGCCTCTGTAGCCTGCTGTAGTACTTGTAGTAAACCAGATCTTGCTGCCATAAATTAGGATAGTTAACTAGATTTCTTCAGTTGGTTATTCATGTCTTCTTGCGCTCCACCACTGGTTAATATAATGTTACCAAGGCAACAGAATTTAATAACTTACTCAATTGTTCGACCGTTTATTTCGTAGGTGTTCTGTATCTAAAATTGCTTGCAAGATTTTGTTTATGTTCTAATTTAGTCTGCATATCGTTGAACCCGTGTGAGAGAATGCATATGTCCGTTGTTGAGTTAAGGACCAAGTTTTTCTCTATATGCCGAACAGAATCAGGACTATTTAGTAAGTTAGAAAGAGTAAGGCAGCCTTGTTTTTGATCTCCTACTTTTAGATTTAAATGTACTGCTTGATTAACATTTTTGGATAACTGTGACTTGTGGATTAAAATATAGAGATTTAATGATATGTGTAATTTTTTTAATTAATAAAGGTAAAAAATAATAAGACAAGTATTTCTTTTAAGAATCTACTTTATTCTGATTTTAATTGCTAATTTACATGTTATTTATAGTAATTTAATTATTACAAACCTAATTTTCCAATTTGGTTGCACTTGTTGTTAAATTGTTGTTTAGTTATACTATTAATTGACCTGTGTTAACTTATATGTACGAATTATGAAATTTTAGGACGACTTGTGATGGACTACTTGTGGCTCCATAGTCATAGACTGTGAATTTTGCAATAAAATTTTTTAATGCCAAATTATATTAAGTTTTCCAAAAAAAAAAAATAATATTAAAATTTAAAATTACAAACCTTTAAAATATAAAATTTATTAAAAATTTAAAAATATTTTCCTAATATTCCATATTATTAAGCAGTTTTCCTACCAAAAAATTACCAGAAAATATATACGTACGATTTAATATAAGTAATCCTTGATCTAAATATTTTTTTAACTGTAAATATCATTGACCTTCGATACATAAAGTAGAGCAACGAATTTTCATAATTTCCATTCAATGCTTTTAAGGGTTTAAATTTTAATAATTTTTACCAAAAAAAACAACAAACGATCAAAGATTTAAAAAGTTGTATTTCTAATTTAAAGTTTTTCAAAAAAACGAACGAAAACTTCTATTAAATATTTTATTTAATAAAATGAACGATTTGAATACACCAGTTTAATATTTTTATTTTCATATTTCAGTCTAATGCTGGTATAATTTTGAATAAAATGTACATAATAGAAATTGAAAATATAAAAAGGAAATATTAAAAATTAAATGCACATTTTTGTAAAGTTCAGTTAACAAAGAGCAATGAACAAATTTGATTTCTGGTGTGGTGAAATAAGAGTAGTTGAATAAATTCTATCACATAATAAAAAATAATGAAATCAAATTAATATTTTGGGAAGTTAAATATCTATTGACATTTTTTGAGCAAATATTTCAGTTGAACAGCATCTACCGTTATATTTATTATAAAATAAACGGTTACAGTTTCTCGGATTCAAACCCTGATCTCTTCATATATATTCAATATAAAATGGAGAATTAAATATAGAATTCGTGTTTTCATAATGTTATACAATAGTTACAGCTGACTAATAATTGCTATTCGAGAGAAATAATTGTTAAAGCATCGGAAGCTAAAGTCTAATGATTTAGTGAATTTCTTTGACTCCTTCTAAGGTGAAAAGGTATAGAGACTGTTTTAAAAAATGTATTATTCCTTATTTCCAAATTTGTTTTAGAATTTTATATTTGAAGTCCTTTTTATTAGTCTATTCATATACTGAATAGAGAAATATAATACAATAAAGCCTTCTTCATATTCAACACAGTTTCCGAGATAGCTGTCTTCAAATTAATTTCGTAAAATTTTTAAAGAAATAAGAAAATCTTCTCCACTATTTACAACATAGAAAATTTATTTAAATAATAGTACTGTTAACTGAAGTTATGAGTTTTCATAATGATATCCACAATTTTCATTATCCCTAATGCAATTAAAAAGTCAAAAGAACTTATATCCGAAAATTATTGATATTTTTAATTTTTTTTATTAAACAACTGTAATTTTTGCAAAAAAAATCGTTACTAACGAATCAATTGAAGTTCATTTCTTAAATCACTTATTCTCTAATATTTTTTACCCTTTTTAATATAAAGCTAATACCCGGTGTGCGTTGCTGCTCATCTCAATGCTTATTAATAATGCGCAAAAATATTAATTAACTTGACATTATTCACCAGAAGCCCATCATTCACAACTCCACCGTCAAGCAGCGCCACTTATAGGAAAAATAAAGAAAAGAAATTTCACACATACAAAATTTGAAGAAAATTAGCCAAACAGTTTCTTCGTTTCGAGTTAAGTAACGAAAAATCCTATAAAAAGCTTTTGGGCCGGAGTGGATTAACGGAATTCATTAAAATTATTTTGATCACCAGTCGGGAAGGCATGGGTTTACAAATTCCTAGTCTGTTAATAGTATCAACCAAATTCTGAAGGCGCACCACATATAGAAAACTTAAAGTTAATGGGTCAAACAGTTTTCATTTTAGAACAAAGAACTTAAAATACTTGCACCACAGCCCCAATTTGGTGGTCGGTTAGTACAAAATTTTTAGCCAACGATTTCTTTCCATACCCAAAAACCTCCATACACAAATTTTCATGATAATCGGCTGAGCAGTTTAGGTGTCAATTCGGTGCATACAAACAAACAAACCAACAAACTTTCGCTTTTATATTTATATAGATAAGGAAAAATTATTTACAATATATTTAGGCAATTATCTCTTCTCGCCCTCTTTAAAAAGAACTGACAGTCAATCTGAAAATGTTTCTTTAAAATTTAAATTAAAAAGTTTATTTTGTTACATAAAGCTATCTCTTTTCTTTTGCCCACAGTGAAAATTTTCCAACTTAATAAAATCCTTAAAAGTCTTCGTGTCCTTCTATTACACCATCAGATAACATTATCAGTATATGATAACATTGTATTGTTGTATTTATATCTCATTTGTATTGTACATCACAATTTCTCTCTTTTCTTTTAATTTTATTTTTCTCTCAATATATTTGTTTAATGTGACCATGACTTTAAAAGCCAACAGTTTTATTTTTTTTTATACCCGTATGACTATATAATCAAAGGGTATAATAAATTTCCCATTACGTTTGTGACGCAGAGAAGGAGGGGGAGTAGATATAGATTCAAGTGTATGAATCGGATAAGAATCAAAAAATAAATCGATTTAGATATGTATGCCTGTCCGTCCCGTCCGCACGATAACTCAAAAACAAAAGGAGCTAGGATCTTGAAATTTTTGCAAATTCTTTTTTTTTGTAACAGCCGTCATTGCTATTTAAATCCAGCCATTTTGGCCAATGGGTTCGGGGAGGTGCCATACAACTTCTTTTTTTATATGAGTATTACACTGTACCTAATACAGCTGCGTTGCGTGTCTGAAATTCTGAAATTTGAAAAGTAGTTTAATTTTATGGCCAAAGTTTCTGCAAAATTTGGTTGGTCTAGTGCAGTGGGTTCGAGGAGCTGGCATAGAACTTCTTATTTTATATGAGCATTACTCTCCACCTAATGAAGCTGGGTGCCTGAAATTTTGCTAAAAATAGTTTAGTGTAATGGCCAAAGTTTCTGCAAAATTTAGTTGGTCTACTGTAGACGGTTCGAGTAGCTACCATACAACTCTTCTTTTATATGAGCATTGCATTGCACCTAATGAAGCTGGGTGTCTGAAATTTTGCCAAAATTAGTTAAGTGTAATGGCCAAAGTTACAGTAAAATTTAGTTGGTCTACTTCAGAGGGTTCGAGTAGCTGCCATACAACTGCTTCTTTTATATGAGTATTCCACTATACTTAATAAAGCTGTATGTTTGAAATTTTGCCAAAAGTATTTAACCGGATGATATAATGTATATGTTAGGGTCATACGGGTATCCCAGAGTTGACACTGTCTAGTCTACTACACTCTTTCTCGTTTTTATTATTTTTAATAATTTTCTTTCAATGTGTTTTTTTTTTCTGTTTGCGTGCTTTTCTCTTTTTTTTCCCGCATGTTCTTTTAACATTAAAAATTTTTTTATTATTATTATTACTTTTATACAGATGGCGTTTATATTAAGAAAATACTATGAGAGTGTCATTTTCTGAATATTTGTACAAAAACTTATGATAACTCAGTGAAAAAAAGATTTAAGAAAAATTGAAATAATATTATTTTTATTATTATTATTTTTCCTCATTATTATTTAAAAGTTAATAATGAGGACAAAATTGTAAAATAAGGAAAATAAAATATGCAAATAAAAATATAAAAAATTATAGAAATAGAAAAAGTTTAAGATTAAAAATTAAAAAATAAGTTAAAGAATTTTTTATATAAATATATTTTAATATTTGGTGACGTTAAAAGACAGTTTTAATGTTTTTTATTTAATTATTATATTGAAAAAAAAGTTTTAATTTATTTTAAATTTTAAAAATCAATTTTCTAAGTTAAAATATTCAACCTAAAAAAAGTTTTTAAAGTCCAAAAAAAAGTCAGTATTTACGATTTAGTTTTAACTCTGCATTGCAGTTAAATTTAAAAAAAAAAATGCGTCATTTGTGGTCAATTGAAGCCATCAGTTCGATATACATTTAAAATTGTTTATTTTCTAATGAAATATATTGTTAGGTTTTCGAATTAATTTTAATTTCTATTAATTTTATTATTAAAATTAATTAAAAAACTTTCGATATTAATTTTAATTTCTATTCAAATTTAAAAATACCATTCTGTACAGTATTAAAGTAGGGAAGTTTTTTTCTATTGACAAGTATTAACAAATTTAACAGTAGTATCACAATTGATTTACCTGTCAGTGGTAGTTTTGGTAGGAGTGGTAGTAATATTTTAATGGAATTAAATGGAAAATGTAAAAAATTATATAAAAATTTATGAAAAATGATTCCAAAAAAACATTTTGAAAAAACATTTCAATATTATATCGAAAGATATTATAAACAAGCATTAAAATAAATATACTAAAATAATGCTATTTAAATTCCAATATAATGTTGAAATTATACAATGGAAGAGTTAAAATAGAAAAAAAGTATATATTTGAGTTAACACACATCCGCACATTAGTGTTGTGGTACAAGATTAATAATTAAAAAAAAACAAAATAAACCTTTTAATAATACAGGTTTCGTACTCCAAAACTCACCTTTTGCAAATCAAAATCAACTTTTTGCAAATAAAAACCAACATATGGAAAAATTTATTTAATTATAATTAATAAGCAATAATTGATTATTTTATAGCAGCGTAGTTTTCTTTTATGATGATAATTTTTAAAAATTTTATAGAAAATTTTGTAATCGATAGATTTCAGTATGTAAAAAAAAACAAATTACATACGCCTTTGGCCATTACACTAAACTATTTTTGGCAAAATTTCAGACAAGTAGCTGTAATAGGTACAGAGTAATACTCATATAAAAAAAGAAGTTGTATGGCAGCTGCCCGAACCCATGGACCAAAATGGCTGGATTTAAATAGCGATGACGGCGCGAAAATTGCGAAAATTTCAAGATCCTGGCTCCTTTAGTTTTTGAATTATCGTGGTGGCGGACGGACAGACGGACTAAATCGATTTATTTTTCGATTCTGATCCGATCCATACACTTGAGTCTACATCTACCACCCCTCGTTCTCTGCGTCACAAACGTAATGGCAAATTTATTATACCCTTTGACTATATAAGTAGTCATGCGGGTATAAAAATTTAATTTCTAATTTACTTTTATAATTTGAGTGTCTTGAAGTTCCTTGTGGTAAACTAGCAAACACTATACAAGAAATGAGTAGATTGCAAATAAGTATACTTGGTGTATCGGAAACATGGTGGCCAGATTCCGGGAAATGTAAAACAACAGGTGGAACAATATATTACTCCGGAAATCAAAACAAAGATCATAGAAATGGAGTCGGTATAATTATTTCTGATGAAATAGAAAAAAGCATAATTGGCTTCATACCCAACTCGGATAGAACTATGATGATTAAAATATGTGCAAAGCCCGTAAACCTGAATATAATTCAAGTATATGCACCAACGGCAGATAAATCTGATGAAGACGTTGAATCTTTTTATTGTGAAATCGAAGAACTTATGAAACAAACAAAAAGGCATGAGATTAACATCGTTATGGGAGACTTCAATGCCAAAATAGGAAGTGGTAAAGTAGAAAATATTGTTGGACCCCATGGTTTAGGCACCAGAAACCCGAGGGGTGACAGACTAGTTCAATTTTGTACAGAGCAAGAACTTAAAGCCATGAATACATGGTTTTCTTTACCACCTCGCCGATTATACACATGGAAATCCCCACAAGATAACGATCAAAACATAATCAGAAACCAAATCGATTTTATTTTAATAAATAAACGATACAGTACATCAGTGTCAAGAGTTTCAACGTATCCAGGTGCCGACGTCCCATCAGACCACAACTTACTGCTATCGCAAGTCAAAACCAAACTAGCAGTAGCGAAAAAACCAACACGGAAAAAACATTTAGATCTAGGAAAATTAATGGATAACTCTAGCAAAACTGTAATTGCAGAAAAACTTAATAATCAAATCACATCTCTCATCAGAAACAACAACGTGAACAATTTAGGTGGACATGAATTGTGGAACCGAGGGAAGAACACAATGAAAAATGTAGCTTCAACCAAGCTGGGACCACGAACATATACACCGAAGCAGAAGTGGATGACAAATGAGATTTTAGAATTAATGAATCAGAGACGTTTCTATAAAAACACCGGAAATGGTGACCACTATAAGCGCCTGCAAAACATAATAAGATCAAAAATTAGAGCAGCAAAAACACAGTGGCTAAACTCACAATGTCAAGAAATTGAAAATACAAAACTTACATGATGATTTTAATCTTCATAAAAAAGTTAAGGAAGCTGCTGCAGTTCATCGTAATCAAATATATTCGAATCTAGTTGACAGAAATAACCAAATAATCCTGGATCCAGACAAGAAAAAACAAGTTTGGGAAGAATACATAGCAGAGTTATTCAATGATCTAAATAGAACCGAAGTCCACACTCTACCACAAGCAATACTCTCAGGTCCGCCGATAACAAAAGATGAGATCAGGAAAGCTATTACAACAGCAAAAAATAATAAAGCTACTGGCCCTGATGAATTACCGGCAGAAATTCTTAAATTAAATGATGATGACAATTTAACCATCTTAGAAAGAATTTTTAACCAAATCTATGATACGGGAATATACCCAGAAGAATGGCTTAAATCAACATTTATTACGCTGCCTAAAGAAGTAAATGCAAAAAAGTGTAGTGACCATCGGCTTATAAGCTTAATGAGCCATGCATTAAAGATCTTTTTAAAAATTATTCACTTCCGAATCTACAAGAAATGTGAAAGTACAATTAGTAATACACAATTCGGCTTTAGAGCAGGTCTTGGTACTCGAGAAGCTCTCTTCGGCCTCCAAGTTTTGGTTCAAAACTGCCGAGACGTTCATAAGGATATTTTTCTCTGTTTCATAGACTACGAAAAAGCTTTTGACCGCGTTCAACATAATAAACTTATGGAGGTTTTGAGTAAAATTAATATAGATCAAAAAGAAATTCAGTGTATCAAGAACTTGTATTGGAACCAAAAAGCCTATTTAGTTTCAGAAAACTTCATTACAAAAGACGTTGAAATTAGAAGAGGAGTACGGCAAGGCTGTGTATTGTCAATTATTAAGTGTTATGTACTGTTTCCTAAATTTGAGGAAACAGTACATAACACAAATATTGGAGTAAAAGAAAATGGGGTTAATATCAACAACATACGATACGCAGAAGATTCAACATTAATTACCGATAATATAACTGAACTTCAAGAACTTATAAATTCAGTAAGCGACCGCAGCAGACTTTTCGGCTTAAATATTAATATTGCTAAAACCAAGTTTATGGTTATTTCTAGAACCAACACATTCAACAACGCAACATTAACCATAAATGCACCATAATTGAACGAGTTTCAAGTTTTAAATATCTAGGATGTTGGCTAAATGAAAACTGGAACTCAGATATGGAAATAAAATGCCGAATTGAATATGCTCGTAGCAGTTTTGTAAAATATAAAAAAGTTTTATGCAACCGTGATATCAATCTCGAAACAAAAATCCGGTTTGTTAAATGCTACGTGTATGGTATGGTAGCGTGGACTCTAAAAATAACGACCATCAATAAGCTTGAAGCATTTGAAATGTGGATATACCGTAGAATATTGAAAATATCATGGATAGATCGAGTGAGCAATAGTGAGGTTCTAAGTAGAATAAATAGAGACCGTGAGTTGTTATTAACAATCAAGCGTAGGAAAACATCTTATCTAGGTCATATAATGCCCAATGACAAATATTATATTCTACAACTGAATCTGCAAGGTAAAATTGAAGGCAGAAGACGTGTCGGCAGAAAGTAAATGTCGTGGCTTAGAAACATCAGACAATGGACGGGCCTCCAAACGGTGGGAGAATTAATGCACGCAGCACAAGATAGAGAGAGCTTCAGAAATGTGATCGCAGACATCCAGTAGTGGATAAGCAGCTAAAGAAGAAGAAGAAGTTCCTTTCCTGAAGAGTGTAAAAATTAATTTTTGCGTATGTTTTCATTAAAGGTTGATTTTGATTTGCAAACAGTTAGATTAGATTTGCAAAAGGTTAGTTTTCATTTGCAAAAAGTTGATTTTCATTTGCAAAAGGTTGGTTTTGATTTGCAAAAGGTTAGTTTTGGATTGGAGTGCAAAACCATAGAATTATTATTATTATTAACATATTTGTCTAGAATGAGGTGTAACAAACGCATTCAATTAAATGTGTTTTGTTGGATGTGTTCAATTATTAAAAAATGAAATATTAATGTTTTGTTGAATGTGTTTTATTTTAGAAAATAAAATATCATAAATTATCGTAACCAGGCCAAATAATATTTTATTAATTTTTAATAAAAAAAAAAAAAAATTTTTATGAACTTAAATTTATTTATTAGTTTATGTAAAAATTGATTTCACTTTTAAAAATCACAGAAGATTTTCTGGGAATTTTAAATAAATAGTAGATCATTTTGGTATTAAAAACTAAGACTATGCTTCAAATGAACAGTTTTGTAGTAAGTCTTCATTAGTTTCAGTTAAAAACTGAAATAATGCCGAGGCCAAATTAACGGTTTGTTGCGTTGCTTGCTTTTTGCTTTGGAAAGTAAATAAAGCAAGCTATGTTTTAAAGCAATTTCAAAGCTTCCCTCATCTCATCCCTGAATAAAGCCAAATGAACTGCACCATAGTAATCATATATATATATATATATTTTAAAAATATTTATATACAAAAAATATTTTTTTTACTTAATTAGGTATGTATAATAAAAAAAATCAAAAAATTAATTTGCATTTGATAATGCAAAACTCAATTCATAATTCAATTTTATGTTCATAGAAATAGGTACATAATTAAGCATGTTGAGTAGGTACATTGTAGAATGTTGGCAACATATAAGTATTTCGATTTGAATCTTAGCAACATTTTAAAAATATGTCTACATAAAGTTAATACATAGATGGAGAAATAGATCATTATTGAAACAAAATAAACCCATAAAAAAATTTCAAATCTTTTAACAAACAAATTTATCGAATTTAAATTTAAAAATTTAAAATTTAAACAAGTACGTTTTGAATAAAAAAAAAATTAATTAAAATTAAAAAAAAAAATTTACCAAGAAGGGATTTGAACTAACGACCCCGAAATTTTATCAAATTTAAAACATACAAAAGGTAGACTACATAACTTATTATTCATCTTCAAATTTTTAAGAAACAACAAGAAGTTATATAAGTCATTTTTTTTTGTGTATCAATTACTAGAATCGAAATATAATCTACGTATTACAAAATGTAACAGTTCAGACTGTCTCCGTTTATATTGCCCAGATTATAATATTGTATAAGCTTGTAGCCGGCGTGTTATAGTGATATAACAAGGGACCATGTTGAATATATCTACTTTTGTCTGAAAGATGAAATGCAAATTTTTCATTCTTTGTGTGTTGAACCAGTTTCTTGGTGTAGGTAATATTGAAATACTTAATATTTAAAAAACGTAAATTTTTTAAAGGAATTTGTACAAAGTACAAAGGACATTATAAGTAATAAATATGTAAATTTTTTAAAAAAATTCCATTAATTTTTATTTTGTTTTGTTTTTTATTATTCTTTTACTCACTTCTGTCATTATATAATTTGTTTTTTTTTGTTTTTGAATATTTTATTTCGTTTTTAGCTTAAAATGGAATTAAATTTTTTTTTTAAATAATATTTAAAGCATCCCTCAATATGTAATGAATAAAATACCCTGGTGCGTATTTAGTGGTTTTCGAATAGTTTTTTGTTTTTCAGTGAAAAATTTTTCCTCCATTTTACTCCAAAATCAGCTTGGACGAAGTTATTATTTCATATAACACTGAGTGATTAGATTCTGTATGCATTTTTATTTTATTTTAACTCCTTTCTTTAAAATTTGTATATGTTATGTCTACAATTACAAGTTCCTTCATAAAATGCATGTTCAATAAAATTTTCTTCTAAAGGGTCTGTTGAGTAAATCACATTATTTTGATTCATGAAACTTTTTATGGAAATTTAAATCAAATTATTTTAGATTTCAAAAATACACTGTATTCTTTAGTTTAAGACTTTTCTACTATCCAAATAAAACCTTCCGAGAATTCGTTCCCATAATTATTCTCACAATTTGTATTATTATAAGTGCGTTATTATTGTCCGCAAATTCTATGAAAGCATTTTGTTAAACCAAATTAATAATGAAATTAAATTTTTTATTAAAAATCGGAAATACATAAGCAAAAGTTATATAGACCGGATTTTCCAAATTCGCAGAAAAACAATGAGTGAAAAAATTAAGCCATTAGAAAAAAATTCAGAGAAAACCAATTCAAAATTTTTTTGAAATTATTAAATATTTGTTTTTTTGTGATAGGAAGGAAGCACATTTTCCAAAATAAAATATTATTAATTTAAATCTGTCTGTTAGGTCCGCGGAATTAGACTTTACGCATTGTTGATTTTATGTATAGGCTTAAGGTAAATAATAAAATTGGAAAAATTCTTAAAATTATAATACAGGTATAAAACAAGGCCTATTTTACTAAATTTAATTCCGTCCGATTATGTTCTACGCACTTAAATGTTATGGAAATTGAAAGGTCTACAAAAATTTTCTGATATTTACAGTTATTAATTTTTAAAGATCTTTTGAAAACTGGATGGGATGCATAAATTGATCACAATGATTAACACATTTGTTAATTTTACGTCACCAACTAACTTCGGTTTCCAAAATAAGGAAGTATTTTCTATCTAACTAAAAACTGTCTTTTGAATACTTTATATGTTCTTATATTGTTTAGATTCAAATCCGACGGTAGTCATTGAAATGATAATATTTTTTTTAATATTTTATACCTTGCAATTCTGGAATATTTGGAAATATGCGTTAATATTGTAATCTATTTTAAATTAATTTTTCAGGGAAATGTTATATATCTGCGATTACAAGTTTTATTTCTGTAAATAGATTTTCAACTAATTGTTTTTGGTTAATTTCGTTTTATTTGCTAAATTGTTTGAAACCACAAAATATTACAAAAAAACAAATAGATATTTAATAGTCTTCTTCTCTAATTAGTTCCAATTCATTAGTGAATAATATTTGTTAAAATTGTTTAAAAAATAATCTTTTTTAATTTTATTAACTTAATTAATAATATTATTACTAATATAAAACATTAAATTCAAGCCTATTTTTTTAAAATTATTCAGCTTACCAAAGACATAGTAGACCAACGATATCATATGCTGGATCAATATGGTTGTTTAAAATTAGTGCAAGCCAAATGAATATAATCAGGAAATTTTAACAATATGAATAACAGTCTGCGTAAACTTATAAAAAAGCCAGAAACGGATTACATACATTTTTACTATAATAAATATCCGAATCATAAAGCAATAAGATTCGATGACTTTCTAATTGAAGTTGTTCGTAATTATTTTAAAGGATATCTTAAAACATTTAAAAGTGGTCTAATATCAAATATATATTATCATAATGTATAATATATTAAAAAGAGTTTAAGAACGGATTTTATTGCACCCGAACATTTTATCTGTTTTGATAATAAAAGTTGTATAGAAAACCCATATTATATCGCTATAATGTACGAACGACGTGCAAATGCATAGAATTTAACTAAAATAAGTTTTTTTAATTCCTTTTCAATTCCTTTAAAGAGCAAAGGGCATTCACCCTAAGTCCTATTGGACTATAAGATTATAAATACTATATTTTGTGCACCATCTATTATACAACACAAGAGTTATTTATAAATTTATATTAAATCTTATCTTATATTACGATATTAACTATTACCATATAATTATACAATTTTATGGTATATATTTATTACATATAATCTGACAGGGGTTTGAAGCCGAGAAAAACACTTCTTAATTAAATATTTACGTATTAATTTAAGTAAAGCCTACATAATAAATTATTTCAACACTATTTAAAAGTTATTAAATAAAAAATCATTATATGTTTATGTAAATTCTGATAAAATATTTAAATTATAATTTAATCATAGTAAAAGTTTTTCTTAACAAACCATATCTTTGCTCTTTCTCTTTTTAGTCTTTTAATTTTAACATCATCAACAAAAACTCGTTACGATTATCATTTTTGATAGTAAATTAAATTATTTTAAAACCCATTTATTCCAATTTCTTAATTACCTATATATCTTTCTCTTCTATATTATACATTTTTAAATGTATTTGTACATAAATATTTAAACCTATTAAACAAATTTTTAATACTTATACAAACAATATAAGTTTAATAAAGTTATATACTTTAAGATTTTACTGTTATATTAAAGAGAAAGTATACCTTTAAACTTTTGACTTTTCCCTGAAGAAAACAGAAATTAAAAAAAAAGAAAAACACAAAAACAATAACAAGCATAAAAAAAAAAATCAGTCTTCTATTCTCTTCTACCATCTGACTCTCTACACTTTACTCTTTTTATTCACATTTTTCAATTTTATATATAGCTATAGAGAGTTCTTCTCTTTAAAGGATTAAATTTCATTTATGATAAAAATCTCATAGAGATTATCATAAATTTTCATAGTAAATCGACTGGATTAAAATAATTTTCTGTCTCTTTCTTTTATTAGAGAAGATAAAAATAAAAACAAAAAACAAAAAAATTAAGTTAGTAAAACTTTTGTTTTCTCCTTATTTTTATACCTTCACTTTACATTTTTTCTAGTTTCAATAAGATATTGGAAGATATTTAGGCAATGAAGCAATGTCATAATATATAACATTAAATTAACCTTATTTTTTAAAAAATATTTTATAATTGGTGTAAAAGAGACAAAATATTTGCAAAAAAAATTTATAACTAAAAAAGAAAAACGAATAAAATAAAAAAGTGGTTAAAATAACACGATAATAGCGATAATAAATGAACAAAAGGCATATGATAAGAAAAAAAAAAATAAAAACAACAAAAACAAATTTGAAAGTCTTTTAAGACAATAATAATATTAAAAACGGATTTTCTTTAATGGTGTGGTTTCTTTTATAGTATATAACTAGTTAATAATATAACATTAAATGTAATTATAGTTGAATGAATGAATCAGAAAGATTTTTGAACAAAATATAAGTATTTTGAATGTGGATTTGTTAAGTTATTTTACATAAATTATACAATATAAATATCAATAATATTGGATTAGTTTTACAAAGATATAGTGTGTTATAATATTAGTTCTATAATTATATTTAATACTAGTGCTTAAATAATTCAACATTAAACAAGGAATATAATATAGCTAGGATTAATATAATTATTAAGCATACAGGTAACCCTTTTAAAACTCGGTACTTCTTTAACGCAGTTCGCAAAATGCGGAACTTTTCCCATAACGCGGTACTCTTACTTCCTACAACGGGATTTTTTTGATGACAAACGAAATACATATTACCAATTGGAAACAGTTCAGACGATCTTTCCAATGCAGAAAATAAAAGAATCAGTAAAAAGTATTCAGAAAGTTTTAAATATGGCGAAGCAGTTGTAAGAATACATTTTAGAGAACGATCCTCTAAAAATTAGTTAAGAAAGATTTGTAAGAAATCTTCAAAATAGTCTATTTCTCAATCAAGAAATTTATAAAGATTTACGATACAAGAGCATACAGACTTCAATAAAAAATTTTTTAACACAGGTATTCATCGAAGTCATTTTTTAGAAACCTATCGTGTTGTAGAAGGGTAGGAAGAGAAAATTAATAAAGATTTACGATACAATAGCATACAGACTTTAATAAAAGATTTTTTAAAACAAGTATTCATCGAAAGAATATTAATGTCTCCTACAACACGATTTCTCACAACGCGTCACTTTTTAGGAACCTACCGTGTTGTAGAAGGGTTAGCTGTACTTCTATTATAAATTATCTTTCGACTTTCTGTTTTATTTTATACTTAGTTCTAGGATTTTAATTAAATGTAATTTCAAGTACACACAAGTACTTTAAAAAATTTAAATTTCAATTCCCCTATATTAAAGTTTTTAAACTCACTAAGAAAAAAGTCCTCACTAAGCTAAAAGTTCTCCCGGGACTAATGATTTCATAAACTGGTAACCAACTTAAAAATCGTTTCTAATTAAAAATTACGGTTCACTAGTCAAAGTTATAATCTTCCGAGAGCTGTTGAATAATTTTTTAAATCGTAAGACTACGGAATTTTTTCGATTTTTTCAGTGTTATAATTGTTATAGGTTATGTATACTCCATGAATTTAAAAATATCCAAAAAACATTATTTTTGCCATAAAAAAATCAAATTTTAAAAACATTTAGACAGCTTGAATTTTAAGATTTTTAATCTAAAAACGGGTTTAACTGTGAAAAACATGCGTCATGAATTGCAGATTAGAATTAAACGGAGTGATTTGACGTATTTCACTTATAGTATTTGTTATCAAAAAAATTCTTTGAAAAAAACTATTTTGTATATTTTTTAAATTTTACCCCTAGTAATCAAATTTTATTAATTTTATTTATTTTTCATTTCAGATGTTTTGAATGAAAAATAGTTTTTTTTTTTTTTTTGCAAAAGCATTTCATTTAATCGGAAAATTCTACAAATATTTATATTAAATGTTGAATTGAATAAAATATAAATTTGGTTCGATTATTACAATAAATACAATCATTTAATTCTATACCTTGTGCAGAATGAACCTGTTATTGTGTAAGACAGGCATGGTGAAATATTTACCAGATTCTTCAATGCGATGATTTGATTAATATTTTACTGATCAATAGTTCTACGTCCATATTTATTTGAATTAAATTGTTAACTAATTTTATTTTACAACTAAAACAATAAATATTAAACAAGTCTTAAAATCATTTAGAATTTTTTACACTATGCTCTTATCGCCGGCCTTAATACTTATGACGCACCGTTTTTTTGAACATTTTTAAATTACTCTTACTGAAATATTTCTATATTCCATCTGTAAATTATATAACACAAAGCCTACGTTATTTTTATCAATTCATTTACGTCTATCAAAATTATGAATGCACCCAAATCTTGAAGTAGTATTAAAATTATATTTATATTTATATAGCTTTATTCAATTTACATTTTTATTTCGTATTCTCAAAATCCTACATAATTTAATTCTTCCTTCAAAATGACAGATGTCAAAATTTATAAATAAATTTTTACGTTTTTAATATGAAGCAAAAAATACTTAAAATTCAAGGTTTTTAGGTTTTATTTTGTGTTTTGTAAAAATGGGTAATATCTACAATAACTTAGTTTTGGGAGAAGATTTAATATTGAAAAGTTAATTTAACGTTCCTACTACAAAAAATATCCAAAAAGATTTGTAATTTTTATTTTTTTCCAAATTCTGCGAATTACTTTCATATTAACAAATCATTTCGTAATATTATTTAATGGCTTACATTTAACTATTAAAGGACTCTGGTTTTATATGAATGTTGGTTAACACTTGACTGACGACTGTTATATATTATAAAATATTTATATAGGAGCCGCAACTTAAAACTTAAATTTTAAACATTTTATAAGTTAAAAAATTTTTTGTGATTATTGTTATGTAACTCAAGGTTTCCAGCAATCCTTTTTGTATGAAATGGGAATGGTTTCTCTTAATCCCAACGTGTAGCATTAGGAGTTAGGGGCTGACCAACCTTAACTCTTAATATGTGTCATTTAGTCCTTGACACACGCTGAAATGTGTCTAACAATATATGATTTATAACTTATCATAAATTTAACTAACCATTATTTAAATTTATTACAACAGCTTTCATCATTCTAATACTATAATACAATATTATATCTACCAATATGTTTTCATTCAACATGAATGAAAGATAATGTTATTGTCAGAATATTTTATATATGTAGGTTTATGATGGTAGGTTTATAAACATATGATTTTATTAATAACCTTGACACTTCACATATTTTGTATGGCATGTCAGGTATAAAATTATAAAAATATATAAGTATATAAAATGTAATTTTTATTTAAAGTTCATCTGTACTATATAATAATAAAATATAATTTTAATGAAATTATGTATATAAGTTTATATTATATAAAAAAAAAAAAATATTATTTTATTTAAGAATATTATTATCATAAATTATGCAAATGTTCCTTTAATACTATATATTATTATTATGTATGTATTTACAGATTTTATTTTAAAGAAGTAAAATAAATTAATAATTAAATACTATTGAAAGTGGAAAATTTAAGACAAATTATAACAAAGGTATCTGTAATATTATAAAAACGTTTATTGTACGTGCATATATAAAATAAATATACATGTGTAAGTGTAAATGAAAGAATTATAATATTATTATATGAAAATAATTTTCAGCGCCTTAAAATTTTAAAATATTTAATACAAGAAATGTTATTTGGTCGGAGAAATTTACATAAAGAGTGTAGGTGGTGTATATTGTCACATTTGGTAATACTATTAGTCAAATCGGTTTAATTATTTGTGGTTAAAAAAAGAATTCCACATTTATAGAAATATTAAATAAAAATTATTTTTTTAACAGATAATAGATGTCGCATATTTAATATATTAAGTATAAAACGCATTAAGTCTCCCCATTTTTAGCAAATTTTCAAAAGATTTTTGTAAAAATGAGCCTATATATTGTTTTTACTCTGTCCGCCCGTCCGTCCGTATGCTTACAAAAACTTTAACACCGTTTGGAATGAAGAGAAGAAATTTTAACTATGGGTAAGTATTAAATAAAAATAATTTCATGCAAGAAGGCTCAGCCGTTCCAGAGCTACAGCCCCCCCAATTCTGGAAAAGCCCTGTATTTAAATTGTTATAACAAGAGTTCTGCCAGGTTTAAAGCGATAAAAGCGTTTACAAATTTTAGAAATGTAAAATCATGAGGTGCTAAAATTCATCTAAAATTCACTTCAAACTAAATTTTTAAAAAATTTTTTGCCTCTCATATTATGTTTTGAAAGACTTAAGTTAGAAATTTAGATAGACAGAAATTAGTACGAGTCTGTTAGAAAATTTTATTTTCACGCCCCATGTTTAAAAGCTGTAAGAGGTCGAAAATTGAAATTTTGCTATTTTTAAGCACCTGTATCTTGAATACCCACCCAATTTTGTTTTTAGTAATTTACAAAATTTAGAGCTCCAGCATTGTATTTTAACATTAGAACAGTAAGAACATCGGAAATTTGTTGCGCGTAGTTCTTAGAATTTTAGTAGTTCTTCTTTCTACTTTTTGTGTATCTCTCAATCATTTAGTAATGTACTTATATTTAATGTGTGAGTTCATAGTCACATACAGGAATTGAACTAAGCACAAGTAGATACTAAAAGACGGATGACAATAACTCAATGTACAATATGTAATAAACACATATGCGGAGAAGATTAAATAATAAAATGTTCACGAAGCAATGCTGCCATGTAATTTTATATTTATAACAATCTTTTCTACCTAATCACTATCTATTTTCCTTTTTTCTGTTTTTATATGTTATCGTTGAATTTTAGAGATTTAAGTTATGATTTCTGTTTTTATATTTTATTATATTATTTTGGTTATTTAAGAAATATAAAAAAAATGAGTCTCTTCTATCTTTTCTAGACATAATAATGCCTTTATACACATATTCGTCGATTCAACGTATTCTTAGAAATAAGAGAATAAAAATAAGCTTACTGTTCTAGGGTTAACATGTGTTTAAGGTTTTTCTTAAATTTAAAAGGGTCCTTAAATTTGAAAAAAGTGTCTCTTTGTTTTAACCATTTTTGCTTAGATAATAATATTCTAAAAAAAATTCCAAATTTTATAAGAAGAGTCACAATTTAATTCCTAAAATCTGAAAATTTTGGAAAGGAGGAGGTAATGTTAGATTCTATTAACTCCCTGACTAACTGAAAACTTAACTCCCACTTAAAAATTTCCATTTTTTATAAATCAGTAACTTAGTCACCAAGTAAGTACATCTATTCCCAAAATTAAATGCACTAGAAACACTATAAAATTTTGAAATGTGCTTTTTTTAAAACCATTGATTTTTTGCATCACTTGTTTGTGTATACAACTCATTCACTCTTTGATAATAATATGATCTACTTTATCAAATGTCTGGTTCTGACAATTAAGAGATTAGAAAAATCTACTGTTAACTTAAATTTCAATATTCTAGGGTATTAGATTAATTAAAAATTCAATAAAATTGTAATTTCATTACAAAATCGCTTTCTCAAAAACCTTAATTCACCTTCAGAAGCTCAATTCATTATTATAGATCATCGTAGATATAAAATATGGTTCTTAAAATTTTCAAGTGATGATAAAAAGTATGAATTTAGATTAGACATGCAGATTTTCTTTAAATCGTTAATGTAAAAAAAACTATAAAATTAGTTTTAATAAGTAACATTTATAAGTATTAAAATATATAACTTTTGAATTTGTACTAAAATATATTGAATAAACCTTGAGATCAAATATATTGACTTTTCACTCTATAGATCCAGGGTTCGAAGCTCAATAAAAGTAGAAAAAACTAGGAAATGTGCAGTAGAGTAGACTCAGTCAACTCTGGGATACCCGTATGACTGTAATATAAACATTATATCGTCCGGTTAATTACTTTTGGCAAAATTTCAGACACCAAGCTTATAGGTATAGAGTATCATCGGCTGGGTGGAACAGTGGTTAGAGTGCCGACCTTTCAACGAAAGTAATGCAATTATAAAATAAGAAGTTATATGGTAGCTACTCGAACCCATTGCAGTAGGCCAACCAAATTTTGCAGGAACTTTGGCCATAAAACTAAACTCCTTTGGGCAAAATTTCAGACACCCAGCTTTAATAAGCACGGAATAATGCTCATATAAAAAAAGAAGTTATATTTCAGTAGATACTCAAACACATGGAGCAAATTGGCTGGATTTTAATAGCAATGATGACTATTGCATAAAACCTTTTTAAAAATCCTAGCTCTTATATTTATGGTATAGACAGGATGATATTGACTTATAGTCATACGGATATAAAAATAAAATTTTCTTTATGGAAAATGCAAAACGCTTCTACACTATCTCATGTTGAATTCTGATAATAAAACTGTAAGTAAAGTTATCCTCTTTTCGAAAAGGCACTTATGGTATACTATAGACAGAACACTTAGCATTTTAAAAAAAATTATCTCTATTAAATAATTAAAAAAAATCTCTTTAATACATTATCATTTTCAAAGTTGTGAATTTTAAATTTCATATTACATACTTTAAGAAAATCTTCCTCCAATATTCAGTTCTTATGTCAACAGAATAATTTTAAACTAATAGATCCTATTCAACCCCAATGAAAAATTTTATTCATTAAATACAATTTACTGCAATGTATCTAATTAAAAATAATTTCAACACCTTTAAATTACTTTTTTTAATAGTATTAAACCATTTAAACAAAACTTTAATACATTTAAATTCATTTTAAATTACAAATAAAATAATTTTAGAAAGTAAACCAAAAGTTTTTTCTTTTATTTTAATAATAGAATAAAAGTTCAAATAGGTAGTGAACACTGAACATTACATAGATATTGTTTTAATTACATAAGATTCATTCACCAACGTACAATTAAAATCTTAATAAACTTCTTACATTTCATTAATTTTTATTATTACACCTTTAACTAACGCGGAACTTTTCCTAAAACAAAGTAAATATTTTTAGAGGGAGCGGTAAATAATTTCGGATTTGAAAATCTTGTTACCGAAAAACTTGAATTTACAAAATCAAATTTTTATATAATTTCGATTGAATTCAGGGTATTTTTTTATCCAGACCTGTAATATAATATAAGTACTTTTACAATTACCTGATATTTATTAGATACTTATGTACTTACAAAATTTTAGTATAAGAAAAAAATCAAGAAAAAGTACTCCAGAAGTTATTAAGTATTTAGTTTAATTACTTTTGTTATTTTTTAATACTTAAATAGTTTTGAGTAATTTCGAGTATTTAAGTATTTTGTAAATATTTTTATTCATAAAGTTCAGTACTACTGTAATTAAAAATCATACAAATTTCAATTCAAACTTAATTGATAATGAAATTACTTTCTCGGAGTTACATGTATTTTTACTTGATTTTTTTACTGACACCTTAATTTTGTTAATTTAATTAGCAAATGTTAATCAATAATAAAAAATAATAATAAAAAATGGATACAAATTAGGAGTTGCAAATCGAAGGCCAAATGAACGCTTTGCATGCCTCGCTTGCTTCTAACGCTGTAACATCTGCAATAAAATACATTATTTCATATGAAACTAGGCCCAATAAACAAAGCGAGCAAAGTGAATAATGTCTGCAAAATAATGAATTGAAGAATTATCAATTACTCGCTTGCTTTTTACGCTTTTGACATTAAATTTTAATTACAATAAAATTTAATGTAAATTACAATTTTTAAATTTTTACAAAAAAATTAAAGAACGAATTTGATTTTCAATGTAACAACACAGACTAATATACTATAGTATATTAGTCTGTGGTAACAAATAAAAATAAAATATTTCGAATCTAACGAAGCGTTCTAACGACTTATGAAATATGTCAAAATGTCTGTTTTGAAGTTTTTATTGGTTCATAGTTTTTTTACTTGTTTTTCTGCTTCTGTAAAATTAAGCATGGGAAACAAGCAAAACGTTCATTGGGGTTTTTACCTTTACACCTTCTACAGAATATAGACATATTACAGAACTATAAAATGTAAGATTCTGAAATAGGAGGTATTTTAGAAGTCAGTTATAAATGAAAGATTCAATCATTTGTTTTACAAAGGTTTTGGACAGCAGCATCTTTTATTTTAACGTAGCTAAAACATTATAATTATGATTATAAAAAAAAAGATTTTCTAAAAATGAGATTTTATAAAAACAAGATTTTGAAAAATTTAACTTTGTTTCAGATTTATTTTGAAAGTGTGAAAATAATTTAGAAATGGAAGTTTAATTGATATTGAACAAAAGAATTTTTCTTGAAAACAATCAGTAATTGAATAATATTGATTTAGTTTATATTATATAATTAATATATATATATATACCTATATTTATATATATACCTATACATATATATACCTATATTTTAATTACATAAATATTAAACGAAAAGTTTTCCGTTAAAACAAAAACAACAAAAGTTGTTCCGTGTAATGAAATTGTTTTACAAGTAATTGCAATTATTTCAAGCGTATATTTTCAAAATTTTTAAATGATTTAATTTATTTGTGAAAAAAAACCCATTATTAAAATAAGGATTTTGAAAAATACTGAAAACTTTGTATACAATTATATATATACATTAAAAAAGTTTTACTAATATTTAATTTTAAAATTTTCGAGGTTATACACATAAATAAATGAATGTAATTAACAGATTTTTAATACTTGTTATATATAACGAATTTTATTCAAATTGTGGTAATAATAAATCAATATATAAGTAAGTATATAGCTGAGATGACATTATTATATATTACAATGTATATAGGAAAGCTTGTGGTAGAAAGACTGGGATAATTTTGGGGGACACCAAAATTAAAAAAAAAGGTTTTATGAAAGAAAATATAATTTATTTAAAAAATATTATTTGAGATTATGGAATTTTCATTTAATTTCGAATTTCGAATTTCTTTTCAATTTTAAAATTTTTTATATAAATTTTTATTAATGGATAAAAGCGAATAATAATAATATAGATTTTCTTTTATTTCAAAGATATAAATTATTTAAACTGGAATATTTAAAATTTGTTAAAGAAGTATGAAGAATACTTAAAAGAAATATTGGGTGGAGTAAAACCAGCGTTTGACTATCATTTTGTATGTACCACTTTGCTAAATTCTGTCAATAATAATCGCTTAATATTTAAAAAAAAAACTGTTCGAGAGACCTAAAGCTAATAGATTTTAAATAATAAAATCAAAAATGTTGCCGCTGCTGTAGTTGAAGATGGCAATTGAAAATTCGTAGGTACTTCTCTTTTTAATTCAACAAAGTTTTGGGGCAATCATGAGATAAGGATTCACCAATTACTAATTGTCGATTAGAAAACATACATAAATAGCTACATCAAATTTTTTACAGGGAATTTTATTATTTTAGCAATATTGGTGAAATCTTAGAGAAAATTTTTTAATTTTAAAACCCTCTTTTAATTAAGGAAAACCTTTAGCAAATAGCAAAATTCCAATTTTCGACCACTCCAAAACATTGTCTGAACTTCTTCCAAAATTTCAAGTTTCTTCAAGTTCAGAAGATATGAGAAGCTAAAAATTCTGCAATAATTACGTTTTGCATAACGATGAAATTTAGACAGAAAAAAGATTTCTTCCATGAAATAACTGTTTTTGCAATACCTTTTTTGTAGTTTTAATTTATTTAAGTAGTTTAAACATACGGACATAGTGATACTGTATAGGTACAGTTTTACACAATCTTTTGAAAACGTCCTAAAAACGAAAGAGTTAGAAGTGACTTTAGGGTTTTACTAATTCGAATACCAATCGTATTCAAAATTCGGATAAAAGCCCGGATCAATAAAATTTGGCGGATTTCGCTTCGTTTATATAAATAAATCCTATTTAAAATCATTTCCTCATGCTTCATGAAACTCTACCGTCAGTTCGTCCTAGATAGTTTACGAATAAAAAAATAATTTTTTAAATAAAATTAATTAAACATTAAATTAATTCGTCCAGTTATTGAAGATTTAATTCACATTCTTTTAAGTTATAAATTTGTCTTGTAAATATTTCAAATATTTTTATCAGAATAAAATCTTTAAGACTTAAAGATCGGGAAATTAATTTTCTTTTTAATCTTATTTCTTAGATAATTTGTAAATAAAATTTAATTTTTGCAAATTACTTCTTCCATTTATTTAAACAATATTATTTCCAAAATGAATATCTAGAAGATCTCTTTTACATTTTTGTAACTCTTTTCTTATTTGTTCCAAAAAGGAAATTATTACAAATTCATTAAACAATTGGTCCATTTTGTCAGTTACAACATTAACTTTGATATGTTAATTAAATTTTTATTGATTATAATTATACATTAATAAATCTTAACATTTATAGTGATATAAATATACATGTTTTTTTTTATTGTTTATCATTAATACATTATTAATTAATAGTTAAGAAATTAATATTTATGCATAGCTTTTAGATTTTATAATATAACATGCGGTTAATGTAAGTCACATCTAACATTCAAAAAATAACTGAAATTGTTTTTTAGAAACTAGAAGGAGGTATGAAAGAAAAGATCTGCGTAGAATATATGGTCCTGACATGGTCTAGCACACAAAATATAATACCGAACTCCATGAACTTTATAATGACATTGATGTAGTTACGAAAGTTTAAATCAGATGCCTTTTTTGGCTCGGCCATGAAGAGCAAATATCACTTGGTGCACTAGTGATGAAAATATTGGTATCCAAACCTAAAAGAAGGCGATGTTGAGGAAGATCGAAATTCCGATGGGGAGATGAGACTTACGTCACCAATCGAGGAAATTTTCACAAACCGAGAGGACTGGAAGAGGATATTATATCAGGCTCCGAACCTTCATTATTTGTAGTGCCTAAGACCTAAATAAGTCAGTAAGAAGGCGTTATATTATGTTCAAATTTTGATTATTCGTTTTTAACGGACTTATATTCTTGGATAAGGTAAGATATTAGATATACAAATGCAAAAAATTTAATTAGGATCGCAAATTTAAATATTTAATATGCAATTCGATGGATTATTATAATTGAAAAAAGCAAATCGAAACGAGTCTCGGGTTCAAATCGTAATTAGACCATATCAGATAAAACAAATTGTAATTTATAATTGATATCGTAATCAGTTTATACCATAATATAAAACAAATTTTTAACTGCAGCCCTCGAAAAGAAAAGGCAGATTCACTTACTAATCGCATTGTATGTGGTAGGGGACTGTACATAAATAAATAAATAATAAACAAACTTATTAATACCTCTACAAATCAGTTTTAAAATAGTATCGAAATGACCCCATCCTACATATTCATAACGGAAAATGTAACACATTTAAAAAGCTTATTAAAAGGACAAAACAAAATACAAACAAAGCTAAATATAAACAAAATTAATATTATTACAAGCCTATTAAAAATTATAAAAAGCATATAACTAATGTTTAATTTGTAATTAAAGATTTAAGATTAAACTAGTATCGCCCTTTGCTCGAAATTCGAGCTTTTTGTGCTTTTAAATTTACATAAAAAATCCGTTTTGTGTAATTTATATTAGACTAATATTACACGAAACTAATTTTTTTTCCTATACATAATAAAATGTATGGCAACAATATTGTCAACAATTCTTGCGTTTGAAATTTGCTTAAAAAAAAAATTTATAATATTTTTCAATTATAAAAACGTTTTTAAGTATTTTTGAATTTTATTCCTGTAATAACGCGCTATAAAGAGTATAATTTTGTACACTTATTACACAAAAAAATATATAATGTTCTGAAAATTTGATGATTTTTCTAAACAAATACAAATATACATATTTACTGAAGTCAAGTAGACAAAATTCGAGTTAATGCTGTCCTACATATAAAAAACTGTACTTTTTTCTAAACATTTTAGTACGATTTGAACTATGTTGTATGTATTCTGTATCCTAATTAAAAAGTTTATTCATAGATCATAAAATGTACAACAAAATTTAACATACCTATCATAATTCATAAGTAAATAAGTTAAGTACTTAGTATTATATTATATTGAAGCTGCCAAAATACAAAATAATAGTTAAGTTGACAGAAGTCGAGATTTTTTTTAAAATCACAATTTTAAGATTTATAACACATCTACAAAGATATTAAAAAAAATAACTAATCAATTAAAAAATTGATAAATTTTTCCTCTTCTTATTCCATTTTTAAATTTAGTAGCTACATAGGCAAATAAGCACTACATTTCAATAATAAAATCTGAAATTTTTACTACAAATGTATGTACATATACAAAAAAAGGTTCTAATTCTTTACTTTATTTTATATTATAGCTATTTGTCTAGGAGTAAACTACTCTTTTTACAGCTAAACCACACCGCCTCTTGAAAAAGAGTTGATGAAAGGAGTAGATAATTAAATATTTATTTTATCTAAATTAAAGAATACGACGTACAATTTTTATACGGCAGTATGTCTATCTATATATCAGTAAACTGATACTGATAAACTGTACACACAAAAATATTTATTTGAATGTTTTAATTTAGTACAAAAAATTTTCTTAATTTCATATAATAGGTACATTTTGAATTTTTTTTAATATAAGATATTTTTCAAAACATAATCTTAGAAATATAAGAAAAACCAAAAACCATTTATGAATTTGTAAATTTAAAAAATCCGATTACAGTACATCGCGTTACGCGTGTTTTGGTTGCTCTCATGTAAATTCATGTACCTATTTTTGTAAATTTTTTGACAGAAATTATACGTCAACTTTTATTTAAGTTGAAGATTTTTTATAATTTTTTTTTGGGAACATATTATAGGTATTTTCAATTATTTTGAATGTATGTTTTTTTAAAAAAAAAATATAATTTTAAAATATTTTATTTTGAAAACTTAATCGTAGCAACATCAGAAAAAACAATTACATACAATATTTTTATATGCTTTGTCAAATTTTAAAATTTTAAATTCCGAAGTACAGTACATAACATACCTACTTATTTCAAAATTTTTTGACAGAAACTGCATATATTTCAAAAGTCGGTTATTTTATTGCTTATAACGACCATGAAGAGACAGAAAATATTCGTCGTAATAAAGAAATGTCGTTTTAAAAGAATGCTGTGAATTTTGAAAAATTAGTATAAGAATTGAACATTGTAGGATGTGCTAATTATAGAATGGACACTTTAAACTCATTTGCTAGAATTTTATTTGATGTGTCAGCTTCAAGCCTATGTATACTACTTTTTCTTCTAATGAAATTTTTATTGTATTTTTAATGCGTTATTAGGATTTTGTTTTATCAAAAATAAATGTAAAATTACTAAATTAATCATCAAGCAACATTATTACATATAATAAGTTTACATTTTTAGGTAAAATTTAATTCTTTGGCAAAAAGTGTAACGTTTATTATAATTAAAATTGAACAGAGTTCGTTATAAATGAAAGCTACTGTATAAACCAAATGTATTGCTTTCATTTCGAACAGAACTCATTTTTTTTCACTGGAATTTTAGAGAGATAAAGAAAAAAAAAAACAAAAACAAAAAAAAAATTTTAAAAAAGTTTCAATCTCCTTGTTCATTGAACATTTGAATTAAACAAAAAAACGAGGAAGAGTGTAGTAGAGTAGACTGTGTCAACTCTGGGATACCCGTATGACCGTAACATATACATTATATCATCTGGTTAATTACTTTTGGCAAAATTTGAAACATACAGCTTTATTAAGTGTAGTGTAATGCTCATATTAAAGAAGGGTTTGTATGGCAGCTACTCGAACCCTCTGCAGTAGACCAACCAAATTTTTCTGTAACTTTGGCCATTACACTAAACTATTTTTGGCAAAATTTCAGAATCTCACCTTCATTAGGTGTAGTGTAATGCTCATATAAAAGAAGGAGTTGTATGGCAGCTACTCGAACCCTCTGCAGTAGACCAACCAAATTTTGCAGTAACTTTGGCCATTACACTAAACTATTTTTGGCAAAATTTCAGACTCTCAGCTTCATTAGGTGTAGTGTAATGCTCATATAAAAGAAGGAGTTGTATGGCAGCTACTCGAACCCTCTGCAGTAGACCAGCCAGATTTTGCAGTAACTTTGGCCATTACACTAAACTATTTTTGGAAAAATTTCAGACACCCAGCTTCAATAGGTATAGAGTAATGCTCATATAAAATTAGAAGTTGTATGGCAGCTACTCGAACCCTCTGCAGTAGACCAACCAAATTTTGCAAAAACTTTGGCCATAAAACTAAACTAGTTTTTGCAAAATTGCAGACACGTAGCTGTAATGGGTACAGAGTAATACTCATATAAAAAAGGAAGTTGTATGGCAGCTATCCGAACCCATGGACCAAAATGGCTGGATTTAAATAGCGATGACGGCTATTGCAAAAAAACGAATTTGCGAAAATTTCAAGACCCTAGCTCCTTTAGTTTTTGAGTTATCGTGCGGACGGACGGACAGACGGACGGACATACATAACTAAATCGATTTATTTTTCGATTCTGATCCGATCCATACACTTGAGTCTATATCTACCCCCCCTCCTTCTCTGCGTCACAAACGTAATGGCAAATTTATTATACCCTTGGACTATATAGTCATACGGGTATAAAGAAAGACATAAGTCGGCGCATATAATAGTTTGATTGAGCTGCGAGTTACAACCGAAAATGAATTACTTTTACTCAGAAAGTCGGCGCATAATATTAGAGTCATAAGCCTTAACTTTTAACAGCGTGACTGTTAAATTCAAATTTACGTTAAATTAAAGACGGGTTTTCACCTGAAAAAACGCAATATTCTAAAAAAAATTCTAAATATCATTGTCCTATGAAAACAAAAAAAACTTTCTTTAGGTTGTTGTTTCATTAAAATTGGTCTTATAGTTTACCCGGAAAAAGGATGTTTATATTTGTATGGGAAAAAATAAGGCGATTAAATATTATGATGTTTCTTTTTAATTTATATTCTAATATATAAGATACTATATTTTATATATATTAAATATAAATTATTATTATGTATATATTTATCATTTCTAAATCGTAAATTTTATATGAATATTTATTATGATTAAATTGTAATTTTAATGTTAAGTATATTTTATAATGTTATTTAATACTATTTGGGGTTTTTTAATAAAAATGTTAAGATTTGCCTTAAGAAATCAATTAAATAATTCAATCTAATATATTAAACAACTTTTGAGAGCATGTGGACCATATAAATCTGAAATTCTGAGAAGCTAAATTATTTTATGTATCTATAATATATATATGTACTGGTAAGAGTTCATACTTCAGAGTAGAGTCAATATTAATTCTATTTCAAATACTTATTTTTTAATTTATAAATTCACATACATCCGCAACGTCAATAAGCCAATTAAATGCATATACTATTAAGTATTATAATGTGTTGATAAATACAGTATAATTGCTTGGACCAATACAAAACGTCACAATAGCACTGTTATAAAACAGACCTATATAATACTCAGTGAAATGCTATTTAAGTACAGTTGTATAAGTACGATTACTTGATACTCATTACTTTGTCAAGTACCAGTATTACTACGAACTCTAAGATATGATTTTCAAATACAGTACTTTATGAATAAGAATATTTGAATACCTAAAAAAAACATTTAATTCTGAATAATTATATTTCTTGGTACTTATAATTACTCAAAAATACTTAAATATAAAAAAAATAATCACAAAAGTAATTAAACTCAACATTTAAATACTTTTTGTGAATTAAAAGTATTTTTATTTGATTCTACTATAGGTATTTAAATTTTATAGGTATCGAAATAAAATAATATTGGTACTTGAACAAGTAACGATAATGTGTAATTGTAGTGGTACTTGAAATATACATGTCAGTTATAAAATTCATTACTATTAGTCGGAATTAAAAATTTTGTCTTTTTAATTTTCATACAATGGGTTAAAATTTTATAGTATTATTAAAAAATATTATATACATATTCATTGGAAAGCCTATCCGTTTTACATATAGGATATTCAATATAATTTTATTCTCAATTAAATTTCGAAATTTTCAAATATACATAAGTATAAATCAGTCTTTAGAAAACAAAAAATTTAAAAATAAATTAAAGCACCACTAAATGACGGCAAAAATTATTTAAATATGCAAAAGAGATTTTAAAGATGTGATATGATTTTATAGAATCAGATTTATTTCACCAATTGAATAGAATAGAGTAATACAAAAATTTTTTTTTAAATATGTGTATCATATCATTATATTTAATCGGCTTATTTTTTCAAATATAAACATCCCTTTTTAGGACAAACTATTTGACCAATTTTAATGAAACAACAACCACAAGAAAGGTTTTTTTTGTTTTCATATTACAACGATATTTTTATACCCGTATGACTATATAGTCAAAGGGTATAATAAATTTGCCATTACGTTTGTGACGCAGAGAAGGAGAGGGGGGTAGATATAGACTCAGGTATATGGATCGGATCAGAATCGAAAAATAAATCGATTTAGCGATGTATGTCCGTCCGTCCGTCCGTCCGTCTGTCCGTCCGCCCGTTCGTTATCACGATAACTCAAAAAATAAAGGAGCTAGGATTATGAAATTTTCACAAATTAGTTTTTATGCAAAAATCGGAATCGCTATTTAAATCCAGCCATTTTGGTTCATGGGTTCGGGTAGCTGCCATACAACTTACTTCTTTTTATGTATGAGTATTTCTCTGTACCTATTGCAGCTGTGTGTCTGAAATTTTGCCAAAAGTAGTTTAACTTTATGGCCAAAGTTTCTGCAAAATTTGGTTGGTCTACTACAGAAGGTTCGAGTAGCTGCCATACAACTCCTTCTTTTATATGAGCTTTACACTACAGCAAATGAAGGTGGGTGTCTGAAATTTTGCCAAAAATAGTTTACTGTAATCGCCAAAGTTACTGCAAAATTTGGTTGGTCTACTGCAAAGGGTTCGAGTAGCTGCCATTCAACTCATTCTTTTATATAAGCATTAATCTACACCTAATAAAGCTGAATATTTTAAATTTTGCAAAAAGTAAATAACCGCATGATATAATGTATATGTTACGGTCATGCGGGTATCCCAGAGTTGACACAGTCTACTCTACCTCACTCTTCCTCGTTTTTTTAGAATATTGCGTTTTTTCAGATGAAACCTGTCTTTAATTTAACGTAAATTTGAATTTAACGGTCACGCGGTTAAAAGTTGAAGCTTATGACTCTAATATTATGCGCCGACTTTCTGTGTAAATGTAATTCATTTTCAGTTGTAACTCGCAGCTCAATATTAAAGGCGCCGACTTACATCTTTCTTTTTTTTTGTTAAGTTCAAATGTTCAATGAACAAGGAGATTTAAATTTTTTTTAAATTTTTGTTTTGTTTTTGTTTTTATCTTTATCTTAA
>OY720442.1:59169699-59279283 GCA_963082915.1 Dolichopus griseipennis
TAATTCACGGCTACGTAAATACATGCAAAGAAGTTTCTAATAAAATATATACAAGTACATAGCTCCTATTGTATGAAGAGTAAACAAACGTTATGACATTTTAAAAGAAAATAAGAAAAGAATAATCTTTAACTAAATTAATATGTACATATATATTTTTCTTTTCAATGCCACAAGGACAATCAATATAATTTTACTGTATGTACATATTATATATATATACATATATATATATATTATATATATTTATAATATGTTTAATTATTTTATGTATAGCTATATGTTAGAAATCGATTTTCATATTCTAAATAGATATGTATATACTATAATAATACTAATTTTATACATAAGAAAGTATTAAAATATGCTTTATATATATTTAACCACATAAAATAAAGCTTTTCATGATTAATGCTTTCTATTAACAATGTTATATTAAAAGATTTAAAAAAATTTGTCAGAGTTTTAAATGAATTTTTCCGAAAGAAATATTAGAAAAAAAAAAAAGAAACAAAATTTATAATGTATACAAAGCAATTTATTAAACATATTGTGGTGTCTTATTAATTATAATATATGACTGAGGAAAATAATATATCGGATTTTTAGTATACGTTTTTAAATATTCTATTTATTGAACCAAGAAAAATTATTACTCTGCCTTAACATAAATAGAATCCCCAATCTTAACTTTAAATAATAAAATACAGATTTGGTAAATTATTTATGCTAACATTTTATTAAATTCAGTTGACTTTAAAACCTCACATACTTTGAAATATTAATTGTAGACGTGGAAGAGAGTAGGATAGACAGTTTTAATATTGGGATTTCACCAAGCTAACAATATAAATATTAGCGAGCCCGTCATATTCCTGTATTATTTGGGGTTTTACACCTTTTATATAACATTAATATATAAGTATATGTCAGGAGTTAAAAGAGACTTCAGAGTTGGTTACAAAATTAGGGTTTCAATAAGTTGTTTAGCGGGGATTTCGGGGTAGCAGCCCCACTATTTGACGTTCCTTATTACTGATATTAACATAAAACGAGAAAGATTATTGTTGCCCTTGTCGATTTTGTAGTGCTTTTTCACACTTACTGATGTTTAAAATAAAATAAACCATTAAATAATTCTCTAATGCTGTTGATATTAAAAAAAAAAATATAAAAGAATAAAATAATTAAAAAAAATTTGACACATCCTAAAAAATTTAGTTTAGAGCTAAATAAGCAACCGCAGTTTAAAATCCAAATTGATTTACATCTAAATTTTATAAAAGTAAAATAAAGCCACTTACAAGCAAGTTGATCCGATTAAAAAAGTTGTGTGGCAGCTTTCCGAAGTCTTATTCCGATTTTAACCAAAATCAAAAGGGAACCTAAAAATTCTTTAAAAATAACTTTACGTGAACTACAAAACTCTAGACCTTTTAGTTTTTGAGTTATCGTGTTGAAACACGGACGGACGAAAAGACGCTCATAGCTAAATCGATTTACTTTTCGATGCTGGTCCGATATGTACCTTTGACATTATATCTAGCTCGTCCAGATTGATAATTTTAATATATTCGTGACCTTATTTATATGGACGGGTATAAAAATATGCAGGAGAAATTTTATACTTCTTCAGTTAAGACAGCTTTTGTAATAGCTCTTCACAAAATGAATTTTTGTAAGTTTCTGAATATTATCTCTTGTAGTTTTTGAGGTATCGTGCAGATAGATAGACTGACAAACGGACCTACAAACACATATTGCTGACTATAATTTCCTATCCGTAAATTTAATATCGTTTCTTTAAATTTAGCTTAAAAATGTTTTTAAAAATTAATTGAAAAGTTTTTATAAAAATTTAAAATTTTTAATAAAAGTAAACCACCACTACTATAATTTCTACTCAAATATGTTGTAAAAAATATACAAATGTTAATCATATGTAATTAATTCTATAAAAGATAATTATGTAGCTCGTATATTAACAATTAAAAGCTTATCATATGTTGCGAAAAAAAATTAGTAAAAACTTAAATTAAAATTATAAATTTTAAGGTTTTTTTTTTGTTTCGTTTTATATAAAACTGGAAAATTAATTTCACTATATTAAGTATTCATATTTAACCCTTCTATTTCCAGTAAGGTGTACTTTTTTACATAAGACAAAATGTAAATTGTAAAGAGAGGACTTCTTGATTTCCTCTGACTATAACTTTATAAAAAGTCCAAATATAAACCAAAAGTTCTATACCAATATCCATTATATAACTTTTCAGTTAAATTTTGTCAAAAGAAGGGTTTAGAAACTGTCTAAAATCAAAATGCTATAAAAATAAAAGAAAATTACAATAAATTTAAATGTCATATGAATTAAACCCCAAGAAGTATGCAATTAAGTTACAATTTTAGAATTGTATATTCTCTCATATATAAAGCCTTGGTGGCGTAAGGGTTAAGTATCTGACATGGATATACCAATGTGCGTCCGTTCGTGCGTCCATCTGCACGATAATTAAAAAATTTTAAAAATAAATACATATATATTCTTTAATAAAGAAAAATATCAACAATAAATATAAAAATAAATTAAAGGTACTTTCGTACCTTACGTACATTACGAATTCTAGCTTACAATTTTTACAACTTAAGGGTTAAATACTGTACCATATCCTAGCTATAAATTAATCTATGCAAAATGTATTGAGAGAGCTTATATCATATGGAATATGGCGTTTTATTCCGAGAAAAGTGAGGTAAAATCATTTACCTTATCATGGGTAGTTTAATGGGTAATAAAACCGTTTTAAAAATAATAACTGAAAAATTCCATTTTCATTGCTGTTGATTTACTGCTGGCTAACAGATACAAAAATGTTTCATACAAGTGGGAAAAACTCATTTCCTAGAGGAATTAAGAGGTAAAAAAAACAGCAAACTAAATATGCATTTTGGATAAAAGTTTAATAATTTTATAAGCATGAGTGGAAATGCGATTTTCCTTTAAAAAAAATTTAAATATGCGAAAAAAAAGTAATAAACAACTTTAATTTTTTTTTAAAACTCATACGTTTGAGAACGGCTTACATTATTTAAGTAATAATATTATATATTATTTTTCTAGTACTTATCTACTTTTAATAAATGTAAATAATAATTTTGGTTAAAAAGTGATTACTAAAATGGTTATTTTTGGATAATATAAAAGTTAAGCACCTGCTTTACCTTAATAAAAAGTATCTTATAATTAAAATTTTAAAATTCGTTATTAAATTTCATAATAATATGTATGTATACAAAAACTATATTTAAGTAGTATTTGATGCAGCAGATTCATGCTATGAGAGACGATTATCTTTTGGGACTTCATAAACTTTTAACTAGTTCAGATGCGTAACACATTTATTTATCAAATTCGCATTGCAAATACTTGGTAAATGCGACGCTCAAATCGAATTATACTTAATCAAATATTTTACTTAGTATGCGAATTATTAAATGAAATCATTTGCTGTAACTTTAGTAACTTATGTTTGGAAATAATACAATGTGAATTTGATAGTAACGATGCGTATTTTTTACATGTTGAGGCACTAGTCAACCGACTGATCTTGTTGATAGGGATAATACAAATTTAAACCCAATTAATCGTAATAGTGGCTTTTCAATGTGAGAGTTTTAAGTCTGTGCAACTTATTTTCTCTGAGAGATTTATTGAATATCTCAATGGAAAATCCGACAGTATAATTCTATCAATTCATTAAGTATTGAAATATTAGGTTTCTCATTTTTTAAATTTTTTAAATGGATAAGGACATTTCATGTATTGAACTTAATAATGGCTTTCATTTCCAATGCAAGAAAGGATGAATTAAAAAAAACAAATATCTAAATTTATTTAGGGAAATTCTGAATTTCAACACAAAACCTGAAATTATTTAGAAAAATCTGAAAAGTATAAGAAAAAAGACTTTAATATCATCCGGTAAATACCGGAATAGAATATATTTAGTAAATACCTGAATTTATTTAGAAATTACCTGAGTTTGATAATAAAATACTACATATAAAGTACAAAATCAAGTAGATAAAGGTCAATTTCGTAAAATAGTCAGCTTTTACAAAAAACATCTTATTTTTTTATTAAATGTATTTTCAATACCGAAATACTCTCAAACACTTATAATCAATATTAGAAAATTGTCTTACATTTTATTTTAAATAGAAACAGATCCACAATTCTTCCACTTACTTATATTGTACTGGACTAATCCAGTAGCAAGCATTTATTAAATATAAAATTTAAAAAAAAAAAAATTGTCTCAAAAGGATATTTTAAAATAAAATGGTTGTACTTTACCATTATGTGTTTTGTCTACGGAAATGGTTTTTATTTAAAAAAAAATATTTTTATCTTACAGTTATGGAACGGTATTTTATACAACTTTTTTTTTTAAATTATAGTGATAAATTTAAACTGCAATCTGTTCAGCTATTCTCAATATTTTTGTTCACACTTCTACAAAATACAGAACACTGCATATTAAAGTGCAATAAATTTAAATTATTCTGTATTTGTAATTTTTTGAAAAGCTAGCTTATCAAATGTTAGGCTAATAAAGCTGTCTATATCGTAAAAAAGTTATATGGTGAAACAGAAGGTACATATTATATTCTTATTATTAGAATTAATTTCCCACATTCAATTTCAACATAAGATAGTACAATAGTGCATTATAACATGTAGAAACGTCTTAGATTTTCAAATAAATTCTAAATTAGGTATTTCTATATCTGTGAGTTGTATTAGTAAATTAAATTATTTGTTTATGTTTTTTATATTTAATTATTTCATATTAAAAAAATGTATATTTGTTAATTATTGGTTATGCCATTTATTTTTAATCCAAATTGTAGCTTATCCGTGCTCAGAATCGAATCCGGCATACTGGCGACTGTTCCATCCAACTGTTTAAATAATATTTCTATAAATAATAGGCAATTTTAATCATTCTAACTCAAAAAAGTTAACTTGTTATCCTTAATACTTAAAATGTGGTAATTGACTCCAAAAACGACCCTCGCTTAAGGTCCCAAAACATTTATAAAAATTTTAACCAATTGATTAAAAATTTGTTAACCACTGTAATATTTTACACCCAACAAAGAATAATAGCTATATCCAAATTGAGAAACAAAATTTTCTTAAATCCCTCAAGAATATCTTACAGACAATGAAAGCTGAAGAAAATTTCCAGAGAAATTTTTCAGAATTTTTTGTCCTTGTCAATTTTTTTTTAGTATTTAGAATTGGTTTTCTTACAAGAATATTGATCCAATAATGACAGATTTAAGATTCAAGGTTTTTCATATAATATTATGTAAGTATAAATTGTATGTTTATAAAACCAACAAAAAAAAAATAAGTTTAAAGTTAAGATATGTATTATTAACACATAGATATATATATATATATATATATATATTTTACATAATATATAAAAATATGTATATGAAAAAAATAAATAAATGAAAAGAAATAAAGTTATAAAACCAAAATAGAGATAAATGTAATAAATTTTTGACAGGACAATTTTTTATACCAAAAAAACCTCATTTTTGCATTTATATGCTATAATACATATATGTATATTATGTATTTGTATGGGTTAAATGTAGATTTTGGTTAAATGATTTCCAATATTTTACTTAAATATTTAATTTTAAAATATTGACTTTTGAATTCTTTCTCATTTTGTTCTTATGTTATTTGTTTATATGTTTATATGTGAGTGTTCAAGAATTTAATGATAATATTAACCACAAGAATCCTTTGATAAATTTAAGGTTTCTTTAAGTTAAAATTTTTATTTTAAAGATTCTTTAACTAAATGTAAATTTTTAATGAAGAAACACTTTTCATTGATTTAAAGTTCTGCAATTGATTGATTTAAAATCCAAAGTAAAATTGAATAAAGTATTTCTTAAATATTATTTCTATATATGGGTGTGATGACGATGAAGAAGCGAAAAGGAACATCACAATTTAGTCTAGGTGCTATAAAATATTGAACTTTAATACTAAAATGTAAGATTACAGAATAAGATGACATCACTCTCTACAATTTAATGATTTCATTTAACGGAACAGTGCAGTTAATGAATATAATTCTACTAAATGAAATTTTATATGAAATGTGACAAATTATTTGATTTATATTTATATGTCCCAAGCCCGGTTGTAAAAGGAGGAGGGAAATAATTAGTAACCTGAATGGCTATCTAACATCTTTTAGCGTCTCAGGAAGTAGGCATGATGGAATACAGAACAATCATAGTAGAACTGGTAACATAGTTATCAGAACTTCTACATGAAAGTGATGTAATTCTATCTGCTGAAGCTAATGCTAAGCCTTATCTCAGAGGTTATAATACTGAGGACAGGCCCTCCAGGTTGGGGGTTGGTCGTACGGCTAACAACCGTGCATCGGAAAACAAAATCTGTTATGAATGCTTTACAAGAGCCTCGGATAATAAATGACAACAATGGCAACCGAACCCGGCACCGAAAAAAGGACTACGATTTGAACATCGGAACATGGAATGTATTAACAATGTTACAAGCAGGCAAGATGGAAGAAATCGCGAATCAAATGATAAAATATAAATTAGAACTTCTAGCTCTTCAAGAAATACGATGGAAAGGTAGAGGCATAGTTAATAAACAAAAATACTCTTTATACTATAGTGGGGATAATAATCGATCAGGATTATATGGTACTGGAATTATGATAAGTAAAGATCTTAGAAAGTCTATTATAGATTTTAAACCAATTAGTGCTAGATTGTGCAGCATAAGATTGAAAGGTAGATTTTGTAATATAACTATATTATCAGTGTACGCTCCAACAGAAGAAGCTGAAGACGATGAAAAAGATAATTTTTATGAAGAATTAAATGACGCATGTGAAAATATCTCCTCATACGACACAGTAATTATAATGGGTGATCTCAATGCCAAAATAGGCAAAGAGGATTTTGTGCAGAATACTGCGGGTAAATATTCTCTCCACGAAGTAACTAATATGAATGGCCAAAGATTGTGTCACTTCGCGAATGGCGCGTCACTCAAAATAAAAAGCACTGCATTTGAGCGGGAAAACATACACAAAGGAACATGGAGAGTACCTGGCTCCGATTCAGTAAACCAAATAGATCATGTACTAATATCTGCTAGGAAATCATCTTCAATAATTGGAGTAAAAAGTTGCCGTGGAGCGAACTGTGATAGTGACCATTATCTAGTCAAAGTACGGTTTCGTCAAAGAATATCGAATGTAGCTGCCCAAAGAGGACTAAGAAAAAAGAAATGGGCAACAGATAAGTTTAAGGACAGAAATACTGTAGAAAATTTTCAATCCACTATCTATCAACTGATGGAAAATCAGAATACATCAACAATTGATGATGAATGGCAACAAATGGAAGGTGCGATAAACAGAGCTGCCAGTGTTAATATTGGTGTAAAATCTAGAGAGAGAAATGCTGAATGGTTTGATCAGGAATGTAGAGACGCGATTGAAGAAAAAAACACTGCTCGATCAAAAATGATGCAAAGAAATACAAGGTTAAATAAGGAAAACTATACTCAGAAAAGAAAAATTGCTAATAAAATATGCCGTAAAAAGAAAAAAAGGTATATGGAAAATAACATAATAAAAATTCAACAAGAACACAATAAACATGATATAAGAAAATTCTATTGTAATATAAAGAAAGAAATTAATGGATATCAGCCTAGATTAAATATTTGTAGAGATAAGCAAGGAAATATGCTCACGAGCGAAGACGACGTTACAAATAGATGGGTACAATACTTCGATGAGCTACTGAACGTGCAACAATTAGAAAGTCCAGCAGGAATTTATGATGTATATACTGCAGAGCCCTTGATACCCTCAATATCATTTGATGAAATAAGAACTGCAATACATAAGCTAAAAGATAATAAAGCCCCTGGAGAAGATGGTATAACAGCTGAACTGTTAAAAAAGGGAGGTGAATTTCTGCATCGTCAAATGCATAAACTAATATGCAAAATCTGGGATGAAGAACATATGCCAAACAAATGGAGAACAGGGCTGTTATGTCCCATTCATAAAAAAGGCGACAAAACTGAATGTACAAATTATAGGGGAATATCATTATTAAATACTGCATATAAAGTATTATCAAATATAATTTTCGAAAGATTAAAACCATATGCAGAGGAAATTATAGGAGAGTACCAGTGTGGATTCCGGAGCGAAAGATCAACAATTGATCAAGTATTTATATTGAAACAAACAATGGAAAAATGTTATGAGTACAATAAAGAAATACACTTCTTGTTTGTTGATTTTAAACAAGCGTTTGATAGTGTAAGTAGGGATCAAGTTCTTGCTTCCTTGTTAAGACAGGGAGTACCCAAAAAACTTGCCAACGTAGCTATGATGACAATGAGCGAATCTAAAGCTAAAATAATGATACAATCAAAAATATCGACAGAATTTTATATTAAGTCGGGTGTAAGACAAGGCGACGCTCTCTCTGCCATGCTGTTTAACATGGTATTGAATTATGCAGTTGAGAAACTCGATAAGGGAGGAAACATATTTATAAAGTCTCATCAAATAATTGCTTATGCTGACGATATAGCAATCGTATCAAGAAGTTATAGAGATATGACTGAGGCGTTTATTGTGCTCGAAAGTGAAGCAAAAAAAGTTGGTTTAGCTATCAATGAAAATAAAACAAAATATATGAAAATGTCGCGAAATGAAAGTAGAAGATACCCACAGAATATTACCATTGAGGAATACAATTTCGAAGGTATTAAGAGTTTCTCATATCTCGGAGTAATAGTCAGAAATGACAACAGTATGCATCATAACGTACAAGATAGAATTAATGCAGGAAACAAATGCTACTACGTACATAAAAAGCTAATACAATCTAAATTAATAACCAGACAATCAAAATTAATAATTTATAAAACTATCATACGACCAGTGATAACATATGGCTGTGAAGTATGGAGTCTGACGAGGCATGATGAAAATAGCTTAAGAGTATTTGAAAGAAAAATACTGCGTAGAATTTTTGGCGCAAAAAGACACGAAAGTGGAGAATATGAAAGAAGAACTAATTCTGAACTCTCCGAGTTAATAGAAGGAAAAGACATAGTAAAATATGCAAAAGCGCAGCGCCTAAGATGGGCAGGCCATGTTGCTCGAATGAAGGAAAACCGCGCTCAATATAAAATTATGTATGCAATCCCTGAAGGAACAAGAGCAAGGGGACGACCAAGAAATAGATGGGCTGATAATATTGATAACGATGCTAGAATTCTTAATGTCCGAAATTGGAGATCAGGAGCACAAAATAGAGAACAATGGCGAGCAGTTGTAAAGCAGGCCAAAGCTCACCCCGAGCTGTAGAGCCATATGATGATGATATGAAAAGGCTTTGAAAAATTATATCCAGTAAAAAATACAATTAAAAATTTACACGACATTTACAAGAGTCAACAAGTGAAATATAATGTGATAAGAAGGGTAAAATCACCATCGAATGTGAGAATGTGGTATCTGAGATTAATAAAATCCTAGCTACGGTTAAGTTGACAAAATATTTAAGACTACTGAATAAATTCAATAATTAAATTTTTAGGAATCTTGCTCCAACAATACCATACTAGACTGTTCTTATGACTTATAGTATTATTTTATAGTATTATATTAGGAAAACTGTTAATATTTTAAAAACTTAAAACTAACTCTTTTTCCCTGTCCATACCAAAGATAAATGTTGGAACAGGGGATCATATTATATTCGTGTTATTAGGATTGATCTTAATGAATTCCACAAACAATTTAAACATAAGATAATATATAGGCCTTATCAGATGTAGAAACGCCTTAGATTTCAATAGATACAATTCTGTTTTTGTTTATATTTATTTTATTACACTGTGCCACTCAGCTAATTTAACCTACTTTGAAGACTATACCTAAAATTTAACGTAAGCCTATGCTAATGATTTATTATCTATTTATTATGATTGTTCTTTTAGTTACTTATTGTGACTATTTTGAATTTTTATACCCGAAAGTCAAAAGAGTAAAGTTAATTTGCTATTACGTTTCTGACGCAGAGACGGAGAGGGAGTATGTATAGACTCAAGTGTCTGAATCGGATCAGAATCGAAAAATAAATCAATTTAGTTATGTATGTTCGTCCGTCTGTTCGTCGATTCTCACGATAGCTCAAAAAATAAAGTAGCTAGGATTTTGAATTTTTACAAATTCGTTTTTATGCAATAACTGTCACCGCTATTGAAATCCGGTCATTTTGGTCACAGGTTTTAATAGATGCCATACAACTTCTTCTTTTATATGAGCATTACTCTACACCTAATAAAGCTGTATGTTTGAAATTTTGCCAAAAATAATTAACAGGATGATATAATGTTATTATATTACGGTCATAAGGGTTTCTCAGAGTTAACACAGTTTACTCTACTACACTCGCTTCTTCCTTTTATCCCTTTCTGGTATAACGTGGCCATGACGAGTATATTTGTAATTGTTTATTAAATTAACTGCAAGAAATACAGCTTCAATGAATTATAAATATTTTTTTTTTTAATTTTTCTTGAGTTAATATTCTTTAAAATTTTTCAAGATTTAAAAAATATACTGTTTAAATAGTCAAAAAAGTTCAAAACTTAATAAATTATTCATTTAGTTGTCACTTAAGTTTCACTCAAAAATGTACTTTGTTTAATAATAAGTTACTGCAATAACATCTTGCATAACATGCGACAACTGATTTTTTTTTTTTTTTAATTTACAAAACAAGGAGGTACCTAACCTAACTTTTATTAAATATTTATAAAAAACAAAATACTTATTACATGTTGTCCTTTTTTAAATTTTTTATTAAATCTAAACTTTTCTCTTTTTCTTTTTGAACTTTTCTTTTTATTTTTACATAAAAAAAAAACAGATTATGCTCTATTTAACATTTATTTATAAAGCATAAATGGAGAAGGTCAATAAGTCTAATATATATACATATATAAATATATATATATATATATATGTATTTTTTAAGGTAGATTTCTTTTGGTAAAATGTACTTAAAAAATATTTTAAAGAGAGAAAAAAAAGTACTTTATAAATTTTTTTACAAAAAAAAAAAGGGCAAACCATAATAATTTTATCTCTATATAACATAACATATAGTTATATATTGAATTTAATATAGCATATTTAAATGTGTTATATATTATTATGTATGTATTATGTATTTATATAACAAACTTACTTTGTAAAAATTTATTTATTTAAATTGTAATAATGTTGAGAACAAGAATATTTAAATTTTTTTATGTAACAAAATTCTGATTATAAATAATTTTACATCACACTTGATGACACCTTATTTTCTTTGTTTAATATATAATATACTATATAAAGTAAATTAAATTATAATTCTACATATTATAAAAATATAGATATTGTTAGAAAATTTTATTGTTTTGTTTTGAATAATAAAGCATTTTTATTTTAAATTGAAAATTAAAATTCATGCAAAAAAACAGAAACTTAAGAACAAATCATTATTCCATATATAGAAATAAAATGTTTTTAAACAAAATTCATTTATTAAAATATAATATAGGTATAACGGAATTGAGCTTTTTTGATTTATAGATTTTATTAGATAAAAAAAACCGCAATTTGACATTGAAATCTTTTTTTAGAAATAAAAAAATGTCAAGTAGATAAAAAACAAAGCCTTACAAATAAATGTATAGATAGTAAATGTTATATAATGTAAATTTAAACATAATTATTACGATTCTAATTAGCTTTATTTTTATTATTATTAGTATTAGAAATTTGCATTAAAAATTTTTTATGAAATTATAACAACACATATGTTTTAAAAAAAGTTAAGTTGAATTAAACAAGTAGACATAATTTTTATTATATTACATACATTTTGATACTAAGATCTGAATTTGAGATATTCCAAAATCAAAATATTCACTGATTTAAATAATTTGAAATAAAATGAGAATTACCAAAAACTTTATATTAAATGCAATTTGACGTGCCATGTAATTGTATAAAAACATTTCAACTAAGAAATTTCCCTCCAAGTTCATAAAAGAATTTCCCTATAAATAATATTATAATAAATTTAGCCTATTTTTAGGGGCCTATTTATCAGGTTACTCAGTTCAAATTATATTTTTTTATCAGAGAGTAGTTAATAATTCCAAAAATGTAAAGAAAATAAATAAATAGGTACCTATTATATATTTTGGTGTTTTGTTTTTTTTTTTTTTGTAAATTTCCACGTGTTTGAACATTTTTAACGATAGAATGATTTTTTGAAAAATATATCGAATAATATAAAATGATGTCACTTTATCATCGAATAAATGAATTCTAAGATGAATCGATTTTGCTTTTTTTTTTATTAGTATGCAATATTTTTAAAATGCTAATATTATAAATAAAGCATCTATATAGAATTCATGAATATTATTTCCAAAAAAAAAGATATAAAATTCTAAAATTTAAAAAAAGGTTATTTTGAATTTGTTATATTATTTTGAAAAGTGTAGACAAGTATAAGTAATATTATCAACGTGTTTTTGTTTTTTTTTTTTAAATTTGAGGAAATAAAATTTTAATGGGGGTTTTCCAATTTTCAACTATTGAAATTAATAAATTAGGAATAATTTAAAAAAATCGATTTCTGAATTTCACTCATTCCTCATTATTACATAACCCTAATTTTTTTAAAAACAATTTCTTCAAATTCCCTTCGTATCGTTGCCATCGAAACTAAACAATACATTGTTAGTAAAGGTCCCACCTTAAAGTTTTGGGTAAAAAATTTTGTGGTTTTAGTTTGCTAAATGTCTCATACTATCCAAAAGAAGAATACCAAAGTTTCAATAGAACACAGAGATTAACATTCTTTTTAAATAAGTAAGCTTAGCAAAGTGTCAAATATAATGGCCATGTGGAAATATTGCATCTTTTTAGAAAAGTTAAAAAAAAGTTAGAAAAGTCAAAATTAACCTACTTATAGGTAGTTCTCAATATAATTTATTTTACGTGGTCTAATCTTTTGACCAAGTCATATTTTCAGCTAAATGGCTTGGTTTTGCTAAAATTAAATATTTCTTTCGCAATAAAACTCCTATTCTCACATGTATGAGCTCTCTTGCATCACATAAACGAGTTCATATTATATATCAAAGTAACCTGGTTAAACTGTAACTTCTGTTTTTGAATGAACAGGACAATAGTAAATATTAAATGATATTATTATTGTCCTTTGCCTTTCATACACATTATATTTCTTTAATTAGATATGATCCGACCAGGATTTTATCCCGAGACTTTTCCATTGAAAAGTCGCCACTTTACCACCGAGCTATCTGTTAGATTTACATTATATATTTGTATATTTAAATTATATTTGGTTACCATGGTTATTTGTTAGGAAAATTATTTACAATTAAAAAAATTCATGACTCGTACTGGAATCGACCCCGCACACCTTCGGTTAGTAAGCCAAATGCTTACACACTAACCCACCAAAGATCCTGTAGCTAATTAGGTTAATAAAGTAACTTATTAGGTATTTGTTATAAGATTAAGATCAATTTCTAATAATTAAAATACCAGATGCAGTACTTGATGTACTTGATACAAAATTTGGAATTGTTTGTGGAGTTATTAAGATGCCTCCGAATAATCAGGAATATAATTTATTGTCCAACATCATCCCTCCTGGACTTGGAGCTAACGGGACATTGAGTACTGACGCTAATTTGATAATTATTAAAACCTATTTGCTAATCGTCTGGTCAATGCCTCCTCTCTTGAACATATTGTAACTACAATAGTTGAACAATTAACAAATAAAAAAGATAAAAAAAAGAAAATAATAAACAAACTTAATTCTATACTTTTAGAATGCATTTTCACAACATATGTACCTACATGTACATACAATTTTCCACTTTATTATTATTTCATTGTGCCCATTCCATATGATTACAACTTTCTTAAAAATCTGAACATAACAACATATGTACAACGGTTTAAAAATGAAAAAGAAAAATTAAATCAATTGAAAAATATTTGAAATTTTCTCTCTCTTTCACCACATTTGCAGCTTGAACGCTTCTACTCCTTTCATATTAATTTTTTTTTTATTTTCTTTTTTTTTTTTTACTTTATTTTGCTTTTAAAATAACCACATGAGTATTTCAACAAATGTATGTACAACATTTTGTATATAAATATATATATATATATATAAATATATGTACATTGATATATTTAGCTAAAATTTTTATGAACATTTTGGATTTGTGTAAAACTTACATTCTTGACAATCAAATGACATTTTGAGTGACATAATATCAACTGTATATATTAAAGATATATACTAGGTTATACATAGAATATAATTGTATAAATAAATTTTGTATGGATCTACAGTTTGTGTGAACAATGCTTGATATGCGTTTAAATCAACAAATAGAATTCTTGTATTTCATTTCTTTATCTTTTATAAGGAAAATTTTAGTGGTTTTTGACACATTTTCAAAAAAAAATATTGAAAGAATGTGCTTTTGTTGTTTCAATTTGTGTAATTACTTCCGGAAATCAGTGTGTTTATAAAACTTCTATATCGTTTGAAATAAAAAAAAATAAATTGTTTTTCTTGTCCGATTCATTACAGAGCTACAGCTCGCCGAGGTCTTATACTTAAATTGTTATAATAAGAGTTCTAAAATTAGTGTATTTTTAATCTAAATTTAAGAACTCTTGTTATAAAAATTTATAAAACTATAAAGGGCTTTTTTCAAAGTTTAAGAAAGTATATCTTAGTTTGTAACCACTTATGCTTATAAAATAAAATTCTAAGAAAAGATCCAAATTTAATTGCACAAGTCCCAATTTATTTCCCAGAACCATAACTTGAGGCAGAAATGGATTTTTAATAACCATCATAATTTTAATTAGAAAAAATTTCAGAACCTAAAATTCCTATTTTTAAAAAATTAGTAACTCACGCTCCTTTGTATATATTAGGTTTTAACATTGAAGCTCTAACATTATATTTAGACACAACAGCTCTACTTGATTGTATTGAACTTATATTCTAAATATGTATTTCACTTGTATGCATAATATTTACAATGAATTAATTAAATAAATAAATTTACTATCAGTTTATTTTTATTAATATTTTTTACCCAAATAGTATGAAACATTGTGTAATTTTGGAAATGTGCTTTTTTAAAAACACTTTATTGTTTTAATCATTTATTTAAAATCACGTTTTACAAAGTTTTAAAAAGAATATCATTATGTAAAGTGTAACTATCCAAATTGGAATAAATTATACTGAACACTCTACATTATTTGTAAACAAGGATTTAAATTGGTATTGTGATACGAACATGATATTTACCAAAACGAAAATTTTGATTCAAATAACACATCAGCATAAAAATATTTTATAAATATTTTGTAGATATTTATAGATATTCATACCATTCATACCTTTTCGAAAGATAATAAAAAATGTTCACTCAAAATGTGAATTAATAATAATAATTTGGTTGACATGTTGATTTTAATTGTCGTTACTTGGTTTTGATTTTGATTATTTTATACAGATATCAAATAAATTTTTGACAAAGATAGTATTAGAAATTAATTATTATGTTTTTATACCCGTGCATACATATATGAACATCGGGTATATTAAAATTGCACCTCCGTTTGTAACGCATCGACGAGGACGAGGTAGATATAGTGTCAAGGGTACGTATCGGCTCAGAATCGAAAAATTAGTCGATCTAGCTATGTGTGTCTGTCCGTCCGCCTGTCCGTCCGTGTGTCAGCACGATAACTCAAAACTTATGAAAAAACTAACTCAGCACGTTTAAGCAAAACTTATGGGATAATAAATTAATATTTTTTTTTTTCTTTTATGATTGTTTTTGGTGTTTTTTTTTTTTTTTTTAAAGCTAAAATTATGGGACAATGAATTAAAAATTTTTTTTTTGTTTTGTTTAATTTTTTTTTTTTTATGGTTTTTTTTTTAATTTAATTTTTTTTTTTTTTTTTAAGATAATGAATTAAATGTATAAGGGAAGTAAGTTACGGTTTATTTTATACACCATAGTGGGTATGCACGGGTATCTAAAAACTGACAAGGGCAACTATAATCTTCCTCTTTTTTTATAAATGTACTATTTAATATTTATAATTAAATTGAATATAATAAGGAAAATTGAGTATAGTTAAAATTTAATACGAAATATGATTTATTGCATACTTTTGGGATGACTAATTTTGTACTATATCGATCGATTCAGGAATTCCTTTAAAAGTGTTTTGTCTGTTTTTTTCTAAAATTAGATATAAAATTTTTTTGAATTAAAATTTCACTAATTAATATTACCTATACTTTTTCCTAGAATTATTTTCTTTTTGAAAATTTACAAAATTCAGATGAAAATTTTTAAGTTTTTTTTGGTTTTTAGAAAATATGCATAGACATTAATTAAAATTATTTGCATATAACTTTAGCCCTGAAAATTTTGAAGACATGTCGTAGTTGTTGTGCTTTGGATAATTAAAAATGTTCCTTGGTTACAGTATATCAAAGTTGAAAGTGGTTAATTAGTTATACTTTTCTGTAAAATTGTATATTCGATATTCAAATATTTTTAAAAACAGAGAAAGAGGTAGGAGATGGTTAAAAATATTACAAAGTTGAAAAAAAAGTATTTTCTCAGGGTGTATAATTCTTTTGATTTAAAAAAAGAGATCGGGTAATTTATATTGATTTCCAAAATATCGATTTAATAAATTAAAATTTTTTCGACTTGCCCAAGTAACATTTGCCAAGAGTAATACTCTAGAAAATTTGGAAAAGATCTCATAAGGCTCTCATAACACACTTGAAGGCTCTCATAACATATTTCTTATTACAAGAGTTAAATTAACTTTGAAAGTGTTCTTGTTATGAGATATCAACATTTCTGGTGTTAAAAATTCTTTTACTCTCATAGTAAAACTATTTTCATATATCTCCATTAAAAGTAAGAAAATTTCTATTCTCATAAAGTCTTTTTTATGAGATTTTAACTCTTATAGAATTGTGCTCTTATAAGAATTCCTTTGTGAGAATCTAACTTAAATAAGTAGATCAATACTCTTGTAACAAGATCAATATTCTCATAATAAGAGTAAAAAGACTGATTTCATAAAACATGCATTTTTTTTTGTTTATATGTAAAACTACAAAGAACGAGTTATCTTTGCCAACTCTAAATATCAACTTTACTGCAAAACTATTTAAAACTGGCCGCAAAATGTTTAATTTATATTTGTGTAGTAAAAAATATACAATGTACATTAATCTATTATTGTTTTAGTACTACTTAACTGGTTACAATGAAATGATAAAGCCTTTAAAATTCGTCTTTCTTTAAAAATATTTCTTTCATTTTTATTTCTTTATTCTACACAAGATTAAAACATTGCGCACTATATTATGTTAAGTAAGTTTTAGTGCCGGTATTTTTTTTTTACTTCAATTTTTTGTATTACCATTATGTAAGTATTATTATAGATTATACAAACCTACATATTTTTATGAATATACATATGAACATGCACATGTAAAAATATTGAACAGCTATATATTATATTAATTTAATAAATTTCATGTGGTACAAACGTAATATAAATTTTGTCATACCTGTAACTTGTTTGTTTAGATATAAATAAAAAATTAGAATTTTTTGATGAAAACAAAATATATTTTGACACTGAAAAAAATTATCAAACAATACGTTTTGTCGAAATACTTGGAAATTAGAACAAATAAAAATTCAACAATATTATTTTTATACCCGTGCATACATATATGACATCGGGTATGTTAGAATTGCTCCTCCGTTTGTAACGCATCGATCTAGACAAGCTATATAGCTATATGTGTCTGTCCGTCCGTCCGTGCGTCTGTGTGTCAGCGCGATAACTCAAAAACTAAAAGAGCTACAGTTTTGAAATTTTCACAATATATTTTTCAATCAATTTCTAGGTTCCCTATTTTTTTTGGTTAAGATCGGACCAAAACTTCGGGTAGCTCTCGAACAACTAACTTTTTTAACTCCAATATTTTCATATAAAAATTTAAAATTTTGCTATGCATCTTGTATTTAACATGAAATTATATGAATTTTGTTTTTTTATACCCGTGCATACATGTATGACATCGGGTATATTAGATTTGCCCCTCCGTTTGTATCGCATCGATCTAGACGAGCTAGATATAGTGTCAAGGGCACGTATCGGTTCAGAATCGAAAAATGAGTCGATCTAGCTATGTGTGTCTGTCCGTCCGTCCGTCCGTCTGTGTGTCAGCACGATAACTCAAAAACTAAAAGAGCTACAGTTTTGAAATTTTCACAAAATATTTTTCAATCATTTCTAGGTTCCCTATTTTTTTTGGTTAAGATCGGACCAAAACTTCGGGTAGCTCCCGAACAACTAACTTTTTTAACTCCAATATTTTCATATAAAAATTTGAAATTTTGCTATGCATCTTGTATTTAACATGAAATTATATGAATTTTTTTTTTTTGTTGTTTTGTTTTGTTGTTTTTGTTTTTTTTTGTAGATAACGATTTCGAGTTACGATTTCATATGATTTAAATGATGCGTAGTTTATTTAAGATAAGCAAAAAAGAACACAAAGATTTTTTTTAAGTAAATGGCTTATTGATATTGATAGATACAATCATTATGAATATGATGAATTAAAAATATTCGTGAATTAAAAATTAATTACAAGAGATAGAATTGAAAAATTAGAGCTAGAGTTTTGAAATTCACACAAAACATTTTTTGGACATTTTTGAGGTTCCCTATTCTTTTTGGTTAAGACCAGACCAAGGTTTCGGGGAGCTGCCACACAACTTATTTAAACCAATATGAATTTCTTCAAAAGTAATTATACCAGGAAGACGAAAATTACACACGGTTAGTTTTATTATGAATCAAGCACTTATATGAAGTTTCAAAATGTTACGGCTGCATTTTCGGGGGGCTGCCATACAACTTCTTTGCACCAAAATGAATTTCTTGGAAACTAATTATACTACGAGGATGAAAATTACACACTGTTAGTTATATAATGAATCGAGCACTAATATGAAGTTTCAAAATGTTACGGCCCCATTTTCGGGGGGCTGCCATACAACTTCTTTGCACCAATATGAATTTCTTTAAAAATAATTATGCTACGAAAATGAAATTTATACACGATTAATTATTAAAGTAATAGGGCAAGTTAGTTGGCAAAGTTGGACATCACCCGGACCAACTTTAAGGGTTTTTTTTGTTTTTAGGCAAAGCTGTGGTACCTATAATGAATTAAAAATAATTTTTAAATTTTTGAATTTTATTCAAAATTTAAAAACTTATTCATATTTTTGATGAAGTCGTTAATAATAATTATCCAAAATACAAAATTATAAATTTTGTGAACCTGGTTAAATATATTTTATGAACTAGGTAATAAATATTTATAACCTTGTCAGCTAGTGCTATTAATAATAATAACAATAATAATGTCACATATTTATAATATTATTAAATTATGTTCAGAATTTTAATAAACGGACAAATCATAAATGTGAAAAATTTTGTACTTTATTTGATTTGTTAATAATTCTTTTCAGTGAATTATTCTCATATGAAGAGTCTTACTCTTATAAGAAAATCAATTACTAATCTTATCAAATAGCGGCCATATTATTCAGACTTTCTTTATTGTTCTCAATCTTAACCCTTATATCACTAAGTAATTTTTATACCCGTGCATACATATATGACATCGGGTATATTAAAATTGCTCCTCCGTTTGTAACGCATCGATCTAGACGAGCTAGATATAGTGTCAAGGGTACGTATCGGCTCAGAATCGAAAAATTAGTCGATCTAGCTATGTGTGTCTGTCCGTCCGTCCGTGTTTCAGCACGATAACTCAAAAACTAAAAGGGCTAGAGTCTTGAAATTCACACAGTCATTTTTAGACAATTTCTAGGTTCCCTATTGTTTTTGGTTAAAATCGGCCCAAGGCTTCAGGGAGCTGCCATACAACTTTTTTGCACCAGTATGAATTTCATCAAAACTTATAATATTACGAGGATGAAAATTACACAAATTTAATTTTATAATGACTCCGGCACTTATATGAATTTTCAAAATGCTAAGGCCCCATTTTCGGGGGGCTGCCATACAACTTCTTTGCACCAATATGAATTTCTTCAAAACTAATTATACTACGCGGATGAAAATTACACACGGTTAGTTATATAATGAATCGAGCACTTATATGAAGTTTCAAAATGTTAGGGCCCCATTCTCGGGGGGCTGCCATAAAACTTCTTTGCACCAATATGAATTTCTTGAAAACTAATTATACTACGAGGATATAAATTACACACGGTTAGTTATATAATGAATCGAGCACTTATGTGAAGTTTCAAAATGTTACGGTTCCATTTTCAAGCTAAAATTATGGGACAATGAATTATAATTTTTTTTGTGTTTGTTTTTTTTTTATGGTCTTATATGAAGTTTCAAAATGTTACGGCTCCATTTTCAAGCTAAAATTATGGGACAATGAATTATAATTTTTTTTGTGTTTGTTTTTTTTTATGGTCTTTTTTTTTTTTTTTAATTTATTTTTTTTTTTTTACGGTTTATTTTATACACCATAGTGGGTATGCACGGGTATCTAAAAGTTGACAAGGGCAACTATAATCTACCTCGTTTTGAGTTAAAAAATATGAAAATATTTTTCTTGTAAAAATTATTAAATTTAAATAATTTACAACATAAAATGATAGTTCAATTCAATTTAAGAAATAATTTATTGTATTTTATTTTCAGTTTTACAGAAATTTACTCGAATTTTCACATAAACATAGGTAGAAATAGAATAATAAGCCTTAAAAGGGTTAAAAAATTATTATTAAAATTTTTTAAATTTTAATTATTTTTGGCGCACGTTGTTTTTTTTCGAGGTAAAATGCCTACTTTTACTAATAAAATTTCAATGCCCGTAGTATTTTGGCTTATATTATTGACGAAAAAGTTCTTTTAGTTTCCTATAATTATATGTTCATATTAAATCTAATATACTTCTTTATGATATCACACACATACATATAATTAAAAATTTACTTTATTTAATCGCCACCAAAAATAAACCTGTTAGTTATATAATGAATCGAGCACTAATATGAAGTTTCAAAATGTTACGGCCCCATTTTCGGGGGGCTGCCATACAACTTCTTTGCACCAATATGAATTTCTTTAAAAATAATTATGCTACGAAAATGAAATTTATACACGATTAATTATTAAAGTAATAGGGCAAGTTAGTTGGCAAAGTTGGACATCACCCGGACCAACTTTAAGGGTTTTTTTTGTTTTTAGGCAAAGCTGTGGTACCTATAATGAATTAAAAATAATTTTTAAATTTTTGAATTTTATTCAAAATTTAAAAACTTATTCATATTTTTGATGAAGTCGTTAATAATAATTATCCAAAATACAAAATTATAAATTTTGTGAACCTGGTTAAATATATTTTATGAACTAGGTAATAAATATTTATAACCTTGTCAGCTAGTGCTATTAATAATAATAACAATAATAATGTCACATATTTATAATATTATTAAATTATGTTCAGAATTTTAATAAACGGACAAATCATAAATGTGAAAAATTTTGTACTTTATTTGATTTGTTAATAATTCTTTTCAGTGAATTATTCTCATATGAAGAGTCTTACTCTTATAAGAAAATCAATTACTAATCTTATCAAATAGCGGCCATATTATTCAGACTTTCTTTATTGTTCTCAATCTTAACCCTTATATCACTAAGTAATTTTTATACCCGTGCATACATATATGACATCGGGTATATTAAAATTGCTCCTCCGTTTGTAACGCATCGATCTAGACGAGCTAGATATAGTGTCAAGGGTACGTATCGGCTCAGAATCGAAAAATTAGTCGATCTAGCTATGTGTGTCTGTCCGTCCGTCCGTGTTTCAGCACGATAACTCAAAAACTAAAAGGGCTAGAGTCTTGAAATTCACACAGTCATTTTTAGACAATTTCTAGGTTCCCTATTGTTTTTGGTTAAAATCGGCCCAAGGCTTCAGGGAGCTGCCATACAACTTTTTTGCACCAGTATGAATTTCATCAAAACTTATAATATTACCAGGATGAAAATTACACAAATTTAATTTTATAATGACTCCGGCACTTATATGAATTTTCAAAATGCTAGGGCCCCATTTTCGGGGGGCTGCCATACAACTTCTTTGCACCAATATGAATTTCTTCAAAACTAATTATACTACGCGGATGAAAATTACACACGGTTAGTTATATAATGAATCGAGCACTTATATGAAGTTTCAAAATGTTAGGGCCCCATTCTCGGGGGGCTGCCATAAAACTTCTTTGCACCAATATGAATTTCTTGAAAACTAATTATACTACGAGGATATAAATTACACACGGTTAGTTATATAATGAATCGAGCACTTATGTGAAGTTTCAAAATGTTACGGTTCCATTTTCAAGCTAAAATTATGGGACAATGAATTATAATTTTTTTTGTGTTTGTTTTTTTTTTATGGTCTTATATGAAGTTTCAAAATGTTACGGCTCCATTTTCAAGCTAAAATTATGGGACAATGAATTATAATTTTTTTTGTGTTTGTTTTTTTTTATGGTCTTTTTTTTTTTTTTTAATTTATTTTTTTTTTTTTACGGTTTATTTTATACACCATAGTGGGTATGCACGGGTATCTAAAAGTTGACAAGGGCAACTATAATCTACCTCGTTTTGAGTTAAAAAATATGAAAATATTTTTCTTGTAAAAATTATTAAATTTAAATAATTTACAACATAAAATGATAGTTCAATTCAATTTAAGAAATAATTTATTGTATTTTATTTTCAGTTTTACAGAAATTTACTCGAATTTTCACATAAACATAGGTAGAAATAGAATAATAAGCCTTAAAAGGGTTAAAAAATTATTATTAAAATTTTTTAAATTTTAATTATTTTTGGCGCACGTTGTTTTTTTTCGAGGTAAAATGCCTACTTTTACTAATAAAATTTCAATGCCCGTAGTATTTTGGCTTATATTATTGACGAAAAAGTTCTTTTAGTTTCCTATAATTATATGTTCATATTAAATCTAATATACTTCTTTATGATATCACACACATACATATAATTAAAAATTTACTTTATTTAATCGCCACCAAAAATAAACCTGTATGTTTTTTAATACTCTCATAGTAGTGTTCTTGTGAGCGTTTTATACATACAGAACTCTTACAATGAAAGCTAAACTCTTGTTATGAGTGTTAATTAACTCTCATAACTGCGCCCTTTAACTCTTATAATGATCTCATAAGACTCTAGAAGAATTCTTCAAGAGTAAACTATGAGAGTAATACTCTCAGAATTAACTCTTAAAGAATTCTTCTAGAGTCTGATGAGATATATTTTGTTACTTGGGTGGATAAGATGTACATTTTAATCTAAACTTCATTCTAATTGAAAATCTCCCACATGAATATATATAAAAATTCTGGTAAGAGGGTTCTGATTTTGAAACAAATTCTAAAATTTTGCGTTATTATTTTTAAAATTTAAAATACACAATGTTTTACACAAATTAAAAAATTCACATTTTGGAAGTCGACATATTGGGAGTCAAATTTAGTAAAAATTTTGGATTTCGATATTTTGAAAATCGAAATAAGCACCATATTCCTTCGAAAAGTTTTTGCCAAACGCACAGATATTTATATAATTACCATATTTTTCCTAATTTTTAGGACATTTTCAGAAGACTTTGCAATAAAGTAAAGAAATATTAACCTTGGGTAGGTATTGCCAAAAAAAATATTTTCATAAAAGAACTTTATACTGTAACCCCACCCGTTACGGAGCTAGAACTCCCCAAAGATAGAAAAAGCATTATACATATTTAAATTGTTATAAAAATTATTATAATAGTTAAGTGTATTTTAAATCTGAAACGCCAAAAAAACAGGTAGTCTTATAAATTTTATAATTTTTTGAAAGACAAATATTTAGGTTTGCCATACGGTACAAAAATTTAACATTTTACAAAACCCAATTGTTGCAAAATTTTAGGCTCCACATATCTTCTAAACAGTTTAATCTAGGGTCTTAAAATTTTGCGAGAAGTTAAATCCTTAAAAATTAGTAGGAGTAGTTCAACAACAGTTTTTTGTCACGCACCCTGTTTAGGAGCTATAAGGGCTCAAAAATTGTAATTTTGCTATTTTTAAACACCTGTAACTTAATACCTGTTCAAATTTATTTTTAGAAATAAACAAAATTAAAAGTTGCAGCATAATATTTCAACATTTGATCAAAGTTTTTCTTGAATTTAAAAGGGGTTTGAAAGAAAGTGTCTCTTAGCTTTAACCATTTTTGCTTAGATAGTAAAATTCTAAGTAAAATTTCAAATTTTGGTGCAGTTCACAACCATTTCCTAGAACCTAACAAAATGGTGGGAGGGTGGTTTGAGCATCATCATTAGTTTATTTAGTAAAAATTTGGGAACCTACTCCATTGAAGAACTATTAGGACTTTAAAATTGAACTGCTCATGTGTTTATTAAAACTTAATTTATTCAAGGGTCTATATTTTTTCAAAAATTTATTTCGCACTTGTTAACAGGTTTTGATAAACACATGAGCAATTCAATTTTAATGTTAATTAAAAATGAATTAATGAAATAACTAAATTATAATATTATCTTTTATTAATATAGCTATATATATTTGTTTTTATAAAAATATAGATGAAATACTCAGTATTAAACACTATATAATTTTGAAAATGTGCTTTTTTAAAAACCCTTGGTTTTTCGTCAGTTATTTACCTCAAAAATTAAATCTAAAATTGTGCATTATATATTATAAATTGTAATCGTATATTAAATTATATTGAAATTTCTATAGATATTACATACAATGTTACATATCATATTTAAACATTTTCAATAAAAATATAATATTTCTGATAATGTTATTGAAAAAAATTAAATGTGGTTCAAAAAATATCATATATTATTTGAGTATATATATATTTTTTTGTATTCTATTTTACCTGCATAATAGAAAGATACCATAAGAATTTTTATTTAATAAAATGTTTATATAAAAAAACGAGGAAGAGTGTAGTAGAGTAGACTGTGTCAACTCTGGGATACCCGTATGACCGTAACATATACATTATATCATCCGGTTAATTACTTTTGACAAAATTTCAAACATACAGCTTTTTTAAGTTTAATGGAATACTCATATAAAAGAAGGAGTTGTATGGCAGTTACTCGAACCCTCTGCAATAGACCAATCAAATTTTGCTGTAACTTTGGCCATTACACTAAACTATTTTTGGCAAAATTTCAGACACCCACCTTCATTAGGTAGAGAGTAATGCTCATATAAAATAAGAAGTTGTATGGCAGCTACTCGAACCCACTGCAGTAGACCAACCAAATTTTGCAGAAACTTTGGCCATTATACAAAACTGTTTTTAGCAAAACCTCAAACACCCAGCTTCAATAGGTATAGAGTAATGCTCATACAAAATAAGAAGTTGTATGGCAGCTACCCGAACCTATAGACCAAAATGGCTGGATTTAAATAGCGATGACGGCTATTGCAAAAAAACGGATTTGCGAAAATTTCAAGATCCTAGCTCCTTTAGTTTTTGAGTTATCGTGCGGACGGACGGACGGACGGACATACATAGCTAAATCAATTTATTTTACGATTCTGATCCGATCCATACACTTGAGTCTATATCTACCCCCCCTCCTTCTCTGCGTTACAAACGTAATGGCAAATTTATTATACCCTTTGCCTATATAGTCATACGGGTATAAACCCCATACAATTGTGATGACAGATTTTTAAAAAGTGTTACAAAATATAATATCTTGAAATCCGGCACTCATAGAAATCAATAATAAAAAGCTTCAATACATAGTATATAAATTGCATATAAAACAAGTGATGATAAGAAACCAAGGGTTTTTAAAAAAGCACATTTTCAAAATAATATAGTGTTTCATACTAAGTATTTTATCGGAATATAATGTTCAAGCTTCAATATTAACGTTTAATTTAGGAAATATATACGTTGGTGACTAAGTTACTGCTTACTTATAAAAACAGTAAATTTTTTATTTTAAAATTCTAATAGCCTTTCAATGGGGAAGGTTGCCAAATTCTCAAGGATCTAACTTCATCTAACCCCCTCCCTCACCATTTTAGTAGTTTCTAGGAATTAAATCAAAATTTCGAATTTGACTTAGAATTTTATTATCTAAGCAAAAATGGGTAAAACTGAGAGACACTTTCTTCAATTTAAGGAACCACTTTTAAATTTAAGAAAAACCTTTAACATATGTTAAAATATAATGTTGGACCTTCAAATTTTATATATTAATAATCGAGTCCTTATAGCTTCTAGGTTTGACAAAAAAATTTTGTGAACCGACTCCTAACTTTTGAGGCTTTAACTTCTCCCGAAATTTCAAGACCCTAGCTTGAACCGTATATAGGGTTTTTTTCAACTTTGGGGGGCTGTAGCCCCGTAACAGGTGGGGCTACAGAAAAAATTCTTCTACGAAATTATTTTTTTTTCGTAAACTACCCATGGTTAATTTTTCTTTACTCTTTTTAACGGTGTAAAAGTTTTGGTAAATATACGGACGGACGAACAGAGTGAAGCTATATAGGCACATTTTTACAAAATTTTTTTGAAAATATGCTAAAAATATGTAATAATTGATTACCACACGAGCAGAATATATTAAATTATATATTATATATTTTTAAGTGTATAATAGTATAACAAAGTTTTCAACGAGACACTTAACACATAATTGATTAGAGTAGAATTTTGTATTACCATGGAAATATGGTTAATTTTTTTTTTAATTTGAGTATTTTAATAGTTTTCGTATGTTTTTTATATTTTCTCATATCAAAGATACTATCAGATTCCTAAAATATAATTTATAAATATATATTATTAAAAAAGATTTTGTTTATTGGTCAATGGTTTTCTACATCACAAAAGTTTTTTAAATAAAATCTGAAATATTTTAAAAGGTCTATCATTAAGAAAAAAATTATCAGATTGTGCTATTAAATAAAATTTTAATGAAACTTGTAGTTAATTATGAATTTTATCTTAAGAAGTTCAAAGAAAGTAAACTTTATCTTATGAGAAATTGTAACCTAAACAACAGATGGAAATGGACAAATGGAAAAATTTATTATATAAATGTAATTCATTTGATTTAATAAAACGTTTTATTTAATAAATTTTTTAAAACATTTAAAATAGTTATAGAGGTATATAAATTTTAGTACGGTCTTTGTAAAAACCAAGCTTAAACCAAGCAATACCGTTTCAACCTAGATGTTGAAGAGTATGCATTGTAGTATATTCTTATTCGACGTTACTGAGCAAACGAGCATATCTTAGAAATCTTTAAGAGCCATACTCGCTAGGGACCTGCAATCCCCTAAAGTCGGAAAAAACCTTATATTTAAATAGTTATAACAAGCGTTTTATAAGGTAAAGTTCAAATAACGCTGAGTTAATAAGCTTTATAAATTTTTGAATTACAAATATGTAGGGTTGCCATATGGTACAAAAATTTACCGCTATGAAAATCTCTTTTGCATGATTAAACCTAGAAACATGAAATTTTTGGAAAAGTTAGATTCTCAGGAATTAGTAGGAGTCATTTAAGAAATATGTTTTGTGACGCCCACTTTTTAGCACAAAACTTAAGTTCGAACATTATATTTTAACATTCGTTAAAGGTTTTTCTTAAATTTAAAAGGGATCTTCAAAATTAAAGAAAGTTTTGATTTTAACCATTAATGCTTAGGTAATAAAGATATAAAAAAATTTCCAAATTTTGATGGAAGTCACTATTTATTTCCAAGAACCTGAAAATTTTGAGGCGGGTGGAGATGGGGTTAGATCCTTAAGAATCACCATAGGTTTTTATACCCGTATTACTATATAGTCAAAGGGTATAATAAATTTGCCATTACGTTTGTGACGCAGAGAAGGAGGGGGGTTAGATATAGACTCAAGTGTATGGATCGGATCAGAATTGAAAAATAAATTGATTTAGCTATGTATGTCCGTCCGTCTGTCCGTCTGTCCATCCGTCCGCACGATAACTCAAAAAATTAAAAGAGCTAGGATCTTGAAATTTTCGCAAATTCTTTTTTTTGCAATAGCCGTCATCGCTATTTAAATCCAGCCATTTTGGCCCATGGGTTCGGGTAGCTGCCATACAACTTCTTTTTTTATATGAGTATTACTCTGTACCTATTACAGCTGCGTATCTGAAATTTTGCCAAAAGTAGTCTAGTTTAATGGCCAAAGTTTCTGCAAAATTTGGTTGGTCTACTGCAGTTGGTTCGAATAGCTGCCATACAACTCCTTCTCTTATATGAGCATTACCCTACGCTTAAGGAAGCTGGGTGTCTGAAATTTTGCTAAAAATAGTTTAGTGTAATGGCCAAAGTTTCTGCAAAATTTGGTTGGTCTACTGCAGAGGATTCGAGCAGCTGCCATACAACTCCTTCTTTTATATGAGCATTACTCTACGTTTAAGGAAGCTGGGTGTCTTAAATTTTGCCAAAAATAGTTTAGCGTAACGGCCAAAGTTACTGCAAAATTTGGTTGGTCTACTGCAGAGGGTTCGTGTAGCTGCCATACAACTCCTTCTTTTAAATGAGCATTACTCTACATTTAACAAAGCTAAATGTTTGAAATTTTGCCAAAAGTAATTAACCGGATGATATAATGTATATGTTACGGTCATACGGGTATCCCAGAGTTGACACAGTCTACTCTACTACACTCTTCCTCGTTTTTACTAAAAATTTTGGAATCTTCCTCTTATTAGGACTTAATAATTAAAAATTTCCTGGTTTTATAAATCAGTAGTAAGTCACCATTGTATAATATATTTCAAAAATTAAACGTTAAAATTGAAGATTCAACAATATATTACGATACCCGTTAACAAGTTTCTTGACTGCATTGAGGTTATATTCTAAGCATGGATTCATAATTATTCAGAATTATATAATAATGAATTGATAAAATAACTAAATTATAACATTTTCAATTTATTTTTGTATATATATTTTTTTACCATAAACTCAATATGAAACACTGAGTATAAAATTTTAAAAATGTGCTTTTTTATAAACCCTAGATTTTTTCTATCTCTTGTTTATTATCAAGTAGCTATATGTTGAAGAAATGCAGTTAAGCCTACGATGACTTAAATTTAGACAACTCAAAAATAGTCTCGCATATTTTCATTTAACTTTACGAAACTTTTCCATGAGGGCTGCATTGTACCAAATCGATTTATCGCATGAGTGCAAGGGTAAAACCTTTATTCTTGAATTCATTAAAAATTTTAAAATAGCATAGATTTAAAAAATTGTTTTCTAATATTTCCAAATTATCTAATTTTATATACAAAAAAATTTACTTAATCCTTGTATAATTACTTATGATGACATATTATTACATTTTAGAATATTCATTTTCTCAGAATTATTTAATCTCTTATTTATTCAAGGACAAAAGATTTTTGACTGTCCTTGAATATCAAAAATTATGTTTCAAGGTTATTACAAAAAGGAAATAATTTCCATAATATGAAATATAAGAAAAAATTAATATGATTATTATACATCATAAGATACAAATTGATACTAATTAATATTTCGAATATTTTACATGTAATAACATATCTAATAATATATAGATTTTGAATAGATTGAATGAAAACATCATAATTTAAACATAGTATCTAATGTATAAAAATATTTATCTATTATAATTATTAATGTAATATTTAATTTTATTAAGCAGACAAATAAATTTTCATCTTTCTTTCATGTTATGTATCTCATGAATATTATTATGAATAACATCCGATGAAATATTAATATTATGTATTGTAAATTAATCTTTAATAATTATGTTAATATGTGATAAGAATAAAATTCTACTTATCAATCGATTTCTTTATTTATTTTTCAATTTATTCTTGCTGTTTGTTCAATATCATATTATTAATATGCCTAATAGAATAAAATTAACATCTTCTTCACCTAAATTTAAATGTTGATTTGAATAGAAGTTGGTATATGAGTTTTAACAAATATGGAATAAAGCTGTAGGATATGGGAATCTATCTTAATTGGTTTTAAGGGGGATTATTTGCCGAATAGAGTATTCTTTTAACTTTTATATTAAATATAGTTCACGGAAATTTTTCAGAACAATTGTACATGAAAATTGAAAGGGGAATGCCCTAATTTTGTATCTAACCTCAAAATTCAAATTTTCAAATAAATATAAAAATTCTGGAAAATATTATTGTGTCAACTCTAGAATACCCGTATTATCGTAATATATGACCGTACTTTTGTACGAGTAATAGAGTAATATTCATTATGTACTTATTAAAGTGAACGGGCGGACAGACGGACGGACGGACATACATAGCTAAATCGATTTATTTATCGATTCTGATCCGATGCATACACTTGAGTCTATATCTACCCACCTTCCTTCTCTTCATCACAAACATAATTGCAAATTTATTTATTTACTAATATTAATTTTATATTTATTTACTAATAGTCATGAGGGTATAATGAAATAGATTCATGCAAAGTACAGTATAATGGAATACAAGCAAATGATATACAGTCAAATGATCACGTCCAAAATTCTGGTAGATAACAAATGTCATGGCAACAAAACATTGCAGACAATAGACGGACAAAAAACTTACAATTCGCAATAGAGGATAGAAAAAGCTGCGGAAATATGATCCCTGACATCCAACAGTGGAAAGAAGCTTAATAAGATGAGCAACGATTTCCCAAAATTTTTTGCAGATTTTATAATTTAGAATTTTAAAGATTTTCAGATTCGGTGAAGTTTATCTTTTATCAGCTGAAAATCAACTGAAAGGACTAAATAATTCCTTTCTTATTAGGTCTAATAAGTCGGTCAGATTAAAAATTTTTAGCGCCCATTACAGATCCCACTTTTGCTGTCAAATCCGAGTAATTGAAATGACAAGATGTGAGTGGATTGGTTTTGTTATTCGTTTAAATATGATTTTAAAAATTTCAAAATATTTTTTTTTTCAAATATTTATTATGGATTCTCAAAAGAAAGTGAAATAAATATTTTATAACTAAACCTAATTATAGAACTATCACCAACTGATTGAGTCATTAGATTTGTAAATGATATAAAAATGCTAAATTATATTATTAAAAATAAATATTACAAACAAAAAATAGCCAGTGTTGTAATTTTAAATGATTTAAGTAAATAAAAAACTAAAAAGTAGTGAGTGTAATAGTACTACAACTATAGGATACAACGAAGCTTTCAACTCGTAATGTGGGATAAGGCATAAAATCAGACTCGTTTAAAAAATCAGATTAGTTTCTGCTCAAATTACTGTTAAGGTCGATGCTCGCGTCTGATTTGGCATTCAGTGATAATTTAATCATAGATATCACAAAACTCAATCAGTGAGTTACTGACTCTTCGCATTCGTTTAATAGGTTTGAACTTCTCGTAATAAATCAAACTGTTAGAATGCAATTTGAACGAACTTTCGTTTAACTTTAAAATGTTTCTAGGGAATAATTACGTATAAAAATATTTTAAGATGTCTATATGGATATAATGCATCTGACCAAAGCGTAGTGGTTAAGACGTCGGACTATCAAGTAATAAATCTCGGGTTCAAACGCTAGTCAGATTACATCTAATAAATCAAAATAATATAATTATATTGTGTTAAGTAATAGATGACGTACAGAAATTATAATTTTGTACAAGTAGTGAGTGTAATATAATCACATCTTACAGTGAATATAACGTTTAAGGGAATAGAAGCCTTGTCTAAATGTCATTGTCCTATACTTCTTAAAAAGGAGTGGAAAAGGAATAAAAAAAAATATGAACATAATCTATCTAATATAATTACGTAATATCAAAAATTTTTAGAGTAAAGTTATTTTTTAAGATTAAATAGAAATTTAAAGTTAAAATAAAAATAAATAAAGATATGAAAATAATATTTTGAAGTGGCGATTTTTCAGTTTGACCACATTAAAATTCTATTGAAAAGTTTTGTTTTGGGGATTTTAAGGACAAATTTAAAACATAAATTTATTCTTGTAGGAAAAATATATTTTAAACTGAACCTAAAACCTCCATTTTATTCCTCCCTATGTCAATCAAAAAGAAAAGACGCAAATTTAATATTATGAAGGCAAGTGATTTGAAAGACGAACAAGTTGACATATGACATAAAAAATCTTTTTAAAAATTTATTAAGGTCCTTTTCAGATAATACCTACGTTCATTTCTAAGAAAATTTTGTAATTTAAGTATTGTAATAATTTTCTGCTACTGATTATTAAAAAATCCTGCATTTATCCTTGAACCTTGAATCACTAAAGCAAAATATTTTTCAGATTTTCTTATGTCATTTTCTGGGTTTTTTAATTCTTATTAAGGATGAGATAAAATATCTTGGTAAAGGAAAATATACAAAAGATGGCTATTTAACAAAATATAATATAATATTATAATATTACAAATGATAATGTATACTGTTTCTTTTGCATGAAAATTATAAATAACAAATTGTTTAATTATCATTCTCCTAGTTTTAAATTCCATAATAACTTGTAAAATAATAATAAAAGCTGTTTTTTCTAGTTATTTATTGTATGTTTTTGCATCAATTTTTGGTTAAAATTAATTGTTTTGTTTATATTTTGAAAGCTACTCATAAAGAACAATAATTTACGAGTATATGAAATTCTCTTTATGTTTATAATACATGATAAATAGGATATGCCTAATATGAAAAAGTATATAATAATACATTCTTGTACAGGATTCAATTCAGAGTCGATTCAGTTATATGTGTCTGTCCGTTTGTCTGTTCATCAGTAAGTCCGTCCGTCCTTGATATTTGTAGTATAGTATTTTGGTATCTGTAGTTCGGTATTCTTCGGTTGGGATTTGCTCAAAACTTTGGTAAACATTTTCATGTAAAAATAAACTAAAGTCATAAAAAAACTTCAAGTGTCTGACCAATTTTTAAAACAAGACTTCAAACTTTGCTCCTTGAAAATTGAGTTGACACTATCAACAGAATTGGAATTTTTTAAACCATGCCGGTCCGACGGTTGGTCAAAAAAAATTTTTGGAGCAAATGTTGTCCAATTATGCGAAGTACTGCTTTGGCTAAATAGCAAGTTGAAAAAAAATTTTTTTAACCAATTGCGGTACAACAACTTTTTAAAGATTTTTTTGGTTACTTTAATCTAAATTATAAACACTTTGACCGATTGACTTGAAATTTTGTAAATTTGAAGCTCCTTGCAAATGGAGTTGACTTTAAAATTTTTTTTCTAAAACAGTTTGGACAATTGCACAGCTGGGTGGCACAGTTGTTGAGTGCCGACCTTTCATGCGGAAGGGTTCGAGTTCTAGTGAAAGTGAAAAAACTTTTCTGGTTTTCGACTCGACTCAGCTACCATTCGCCATTGGGTTCAAATTAATGGCATAATCAATAATTAATAATTATAAATCTTTAATAAAAAATACTTTAATATAAAAATATAAACAAATGCAAAATATAAACATTTAATTTAATTAAATAATATAACTCGCAGATATAGAATACCATATAAGTAACATATAAAATATTACAATATAAACAAAAAATAGAATTGTAAATATTGGAAATCTAAGACGTTTCTACATGTTATAAGGCCTAGTACTACCTCATGTTTAAATTGTATGTGGAATTCAATAAGACCAATTCTAATAACACGAATATAATATTACCCCCTGTTCCAACATGTATCTATGGTATAGACAGGCTTATTAGCCTTACAGTTTAACAGCTTAAAAAAAAAAAAAAAAAATTATATTTGATTTTGCTGCGATGTCAGGTGAAATGATATTTCTCCGCATTTTTAATAATTATAAAAAATTCCAAACGAATTTTTGAAAAAAAAATTTAGGATAAACTTCCGGAAAGGAGTTGTGAGCTATCAAGATGACGTCATCACATAACGATACTAAATATCTCAAAGTTTGTGAATATATAAATTATTAGTGGCGATGGAGCCATCTAGTGGTCGAAAAATGCATTACAAAATGTTCCTAAGATTTTGTAGCATTTTTATTAAAATGTTATATTTTTCCTGTAAGACAATAAACTGGAACCAACACCTTACAATATTGTAGGGCATGATATTGTCTTTCATAAACATCTTGTTTCATCTGAATCGGTGCTACCATTTTTGAGATATTACAATTTCAAGTGGAAAATTAAAACAAAAAAAAAAAAATTTTTGAACTTTCAAAAAAATCACTATAAGTATGAAATTTTCCAAAACACCCTGTATTTTTTATGATACTGATAGAAAGGTCTTTTGACACTCTTTCCAGCGGTATATAATAAGTATGGTATATGTTGACAAATAGCGCCACCAGAGAACATAAATGAAAAAATGTCACAACAATTTTATTAAAAAATACATTTTCATACTTTATTTTTCATAAATTTATTTTGCCTTTTTGTTTTCCAGTTGAAATATGTATTTTGAAATGTAAGAATGCATTTTAGGCTTGGATACAATATTGAGTTGGGTTTTGGTATTTTATTTGAAGGAGTTTTTGGAGGTGGCAGCCCCGTAGTTTAAAATTTTTTTGTTGAAATATGTATGTAAAAATATAATTATAGGTGCTAGAGTTGGCTACAAAATCAGAATTATGCGCTTTTTCCAGAGGATTTATAAGCATATATATACACAAGAATTTGAATTAGAAGAGATTTTAGAATTGGATTCTAAATCAGGATTTCCGGTTTTTCCAGAATATTTATATGTGTGCATGTATATACAATATTAGAAAAGATTTTAGAGTTGGATTCTCAATCAGGATTTCCACTTTTTCCAGAATTTTTATTCCAGATTGCCCCTTTTTCCAAATTTTATAGTTAGTTTATAACTTGTGATAGCAGATAAGGATTATATTTTTATTTCATTATTTTAATTAAAGATAATTATATTACCTTTATAATAAATGGATTATTTATAATAATGGGTGTTTTGGAAAATTTCATACTTATAGTGATTTTTTTGAAAGATCAAAATTTTTTTTTTTTTGTTTTAATTTTCCACTTCAAATTGTAATATCTCAAAAATGGTAGCTTCGATTCAAATGAAACAAGATGTTTATGAAAGACAATATCATGCCCTACAATATTGTAAGGTGTTGGTTCCAATTTATTGTCTTACAGGAAAAATATAACATTTTAATAAAAATGCTACAAAATCTTAAGAACATTTTGTAATGCATTTTTCGACCACTAGATGGCGCCATCGCCACTAATAATTTATATATTCAGAAACTTTGAGATATTTAGTACCGTTATGTGATGACGTCATCTTGATAGCTCACAACCCCTTTCCGGAAGTTTATCCAAATTTTATTAGTTTATTAAGGTTTCGAAAGCCTAAATAATATTATCCAAAAATAGTAAAATTTCTGAAACCACTATAATAGATTATAGAGTAAAATTAAAAAATATAGATTTACGAGTTATCTATTAGGGCAATAAAATAAAAATCCAAAGTTATTGAGGATTTTTGAATTTGAGATTTTTAATTGTGGAAATTAAAAGTGAAAAGTTTTTAGGAAGCTTCTTCTTAAAATTATGGGTTTGAGTTGGCATCTCGGTTTATTAAATCCCGTTTTCACAAAGTCTCGTTTAGAAAATCTCATTTTTAGATAATCTGGGTGTTTTCTGATTTTGCATCCCACTCTACGCTCCACAAAATTTTTTTATTGCAATTAGATTAAGACCATCGTCCATGAGTTTGACTTTACCAATAAATAATTAGATAGTTAATTTAAGGCACTCAGAATTTTTCCTCTGTAAAATTTTACAATATCTTTAAGTGAAAAATATGATTTAATACGAATTTAATACGAAAAATGAAATTTTTTTTTTTAATTTTTACCTCCGTTTTAACTCAAAAAAAAACATTTTTTCTATGTTGAAATCACTTTCTACCAAATAAATTTTTGAAGTTACTTTTTTTCCAATTTAATCTTCAAATATTTTATCAGGTGAAAATAAAAATTTTAAGGAAAAAACAATATCAATTTTTTATTAGTGAATTGATTTTCAACTTGCTTTGTGGCAAACATTCCAAATTTTTAAAAGTTAGGTTTACTCATAGTTTATGAAGCACATTACTTATATAATATTATATTATGTAAAATGTATATAGATGCCTCGATATATCCTGTGAAATTATGTTCGTACTATGCTCTGATCCTTCTTGAAATTGAAAGAATGCATTTATTCTACTGTTGATGCAAAAAAACTATAATACATATAATAATATATCAAGGTATAAGCTACTATGTATTTACCTGTAGTAGGTCGTTTATTATCCAAAAAATCTTTTTCAATATTTTCATAGCCGCATAATTTTTTAAAGGTAATATCTGAATGAATGGAGAAGTAAATATAATTGTAATAGGGAGAAAAATAGAGTTTCAGACATTTTTTCAAATCAGGATGATTATTTTAGTTTCAGGTGCACTTAACTTTGATACCTATTTTCATTGCTTTCAAAATATAGTTGCTAAAAGCTAATATATATTTAATATAATGTTAAAATGCTTAAAAGTTAAGATGCTGTATGTATATGTTCTAAGATGTCATTATAAAATTACAACTACAAGTGAAATTTGAGACCTCGCAGGTTGCAGTTTGGAGACCTCATCACTTTTCGGCTGGTATTATCATGTGAAATAACAGGGTACGTGTACGTTCTCTCCGTGTAGGAAATTACAGTAACTGACCCAACATTGAATACGTATCTTCTTAGCTTTTAGTAAATGAAAATTTCTGACTGAAAACATTTTTATTGTAAATGATTAATTTAGAGCCAATAATTAATTAACTAAAATAAGTACATAAAGTAACAATGTCGATAAATAAATTTAAAAATCGTCACTTAAAGCAAACATATATTTTATTTATTTATTTATTTATTTGTATCACCAGGCTTGATATTATAATAGTCCTTTGCTTATTTGGCCTAAGGATCTCTTATTAAACGGACCTCTTATTATAATATATACTATATTTTTATTAGATATGATCAAACTAGAGTTTCAATCCGAAACCCTTCGTTCGAAAGACCGATGTCATAACTATTTCCTCACCGGTCGGATAAAATATATTCATTTAAAGTAAAAATTCTTCATTTAAATTAAAAACTCTGCAAAATTTAATTAAAAGTTGATTTAGAATATGGCAACGATTTCTGTGGTAATAAATACCATTCTTACTTTCAAACACAAGAAAGACATGATTTAGAAAAGTATTAAGATGGTATACAAGAAACAATGAAATTTCTAGGAACTCTTTCGGCAAAATTGGATTAATTATTTTCACCTTAATAATATATTTCTTTAAGTTCCTCTAAGGGGAGGCTTCTCTCATATAAGATAGTTTAAAAACTAATTTAACATAAGCCCTATAATGAAAGAATAATGATCTTCATTTGTACAGTACTCGTAGTCTAAATAAAATCAAGGTTCTACGAATTGAGTTCTGTTATTATAATGACTGTAGTTATAAATGGTAAACTACATTTTCTCTTACCCTATTAACAATTGAATTTAAACATAACTTATATTTGTACATATACATTTAATGCATATAATATTATTATATATGTATGTTACGTAAATCAAGAGTTAGAAGAAGAACAGGCACCATTAAGTAGAAAAAAAAAAACAAAAAAAAATAAAATGTTTTAAATTACCTACTGTAAGTAAAAATGAAGAGATTGAATAGAAAAATAAATCTATATAAAAATAAATTTTCTTTTTTTTTCTTCTGTCTGCTTTTAAAGATAATGGTTGGAAAATGGAAAAATAAAAAAACTGAGATAATGAAAAATAGAAAAGAAAAATTAACAAATGAAGTGCTAACAAATCGGATATGTTAGCTGATGTTGTTTATATCTTATTCAAAAGTTAGCTTCCTTCCTTCTACAACCGTTTGTTTTAAAAAATCTGTGTTTAGTTTTTTTTAGCACATTTTCAAAAAATTTTGTAAAAATGTGCCTATATAGCTTCACTCTGTCCGTCCGTCCGTCCGTCCGTATGTTTACAAAAACTTTTACACCGTTTGAAATAGAGAAAAGAAATTTTAACCATGGGTAGTTTTTGCAAAAAAAATAATTTCGTAGAAGAATTTTTTTCTGTAGCCCCACCTGTTACGGGGCTACAGCCCCCCAAAGTTGGAAAAAGCCCTATATTTAAATTGTTATAACAAGAGTTTTGTTACACATATTTTCAATCTGAAAACGGCAAATAATAGCTGGTTTCATAAACTTTATAAATTTTTAAAAGGCAAATGTTTAGGGTTGCCATACGGTATTAAAATTTAACATTACGTAAAACTCAATTTTCGCAAAATTTTTGGCCACACATATCTTCTGAACGGTTCAAGCTAGGGTCTTGAAATTTTGGGAGAAGTTAGATACTAAGAAATTAGTGGGAGTCAGTTAACAAAATTTTTTTGTCAAGCCCCCTGTTTAGGAGCTATAAGGACCCGAAAATTGAAATTATGCTATTTTTAAGCACCTGTAACTTGAATACCTGTCCAATTTTTTTTTTATTAATATATAAAATTTAAAGGTCCAACATTATATTTTAACATATGTTAAAGGTTTTTCTTAAATTTAAAAGAGGTTCCTTAAATTGAAGAAAGTGTCTCTCAGTTTTATCCATTTTTGCTTAGATAATAAAATTCTAAGTAAAATTCCAAATTTTTGTGTAATTCACAATTTAATTCCTAGAACCTAAAAAATTAGATGATGAGGGGGGGGGGGGGGGGAGTTGAAGTTAGATTCTTGAGAAATTTGGCAACCTTCCCCATTGAAGGGCTATTAGAACTTTAAAAAAAAAAGTTTACTGTTAGCAGTAAATTTTAAAAGTAAGCAGTAACTTAGTCACCACGGTATATATTTCCAAAGTTAAACTCAGTATGTAATACAATATAATTTTGAAAATGTGCTTTTTTAAAAACCCTCGGTTTTTTTTCATCACTTGTTTTTGTTTAAAGTAGAAAGAGATTTTTGATTTAAATTTTCTATTTAAATTTTTCATGAATAATTTTTTCTTCTCTAAACCTTTAATATTTTTAATAATATGGAGTTCATTTTGATTTAATAATTTTTTACCAACCGCTATATATACGAAAAATAATAAAGCGATGAGTATTATTATCACAAGAAAAATTGAAGCCTTTGAGTTTTTTGCATATATGCATTACTTCGGTATGGAGAAACTAAAAAAACGTAATTTCTATGTGATGTCCGTTTGTGTGTGTTTGTCTGTCTGTATTATGTGCCTGACTGTATGTCTGTTTATCTGGACTGGACAAACAGACATACAGAACAAGTATTCTGCCTTAAGGGCGGATCTATATGTTATCAAATTTCAAATATCAGGTTTCAATGCAACTATGAATTGAAAACATTTTGTAGAAAATCGGTTAACTTCAGAGGACATTCCTCTAGGAATATCTTTAAGGTTTCCAAATATTTTTTAAAACTAACATAATATAAAAAACTTTATTAAATAAAAGTTGTTACACAAGACTAAGGGCAGCTCCCACGCAAGTTTTTTGAATCAACATGAATGTCTTCAAAACAAATAAAACTGCGTGGATGAAAATTACACACGGTATAATAATAAATCTCTAATATTCCTAATTTTAATCTCATTTTGCATTTAAAAAATTTTTTTGAATCATTTGATTGTTGAAGACGCATTGCAAAATTCAAATTGAAAAAAAAAATTAATGTTTAATTAGTGGAAAATAAAATGTTGCTTTGTATGCAGTGGAAATCTTTTAAAAATCTTGTTGGAAAATATTAACACAATAAGGAAATACTTTATCTTAAATATATTATACTAGCTAATACCCGGTGCGCTTTGCTGCGCCTCTCAATGGAGGTTAAATTTAAGTTTTCATTTGAGAACAAAAAAGTTTAAATACTTGCACCAACTTGGCGGTCCGCTCCACGATTTCTTTCCGTACCCAAAAACCACTATATACAAATTTTCATGAGAATCTGCTGAGCAGTTTCGGAGTCTATTCGACACATACAAACAAACAAACATACAAACAAACTTTCGCTTTTATATATATATATTGAAAAATGATAATTATTTAAAAAATCTATTAAAAAAATTTCATATTATGCTTATCCTGTAAAAGCGGTTGGTTCTGTGGTAGACACAGCATATTTTTTTCGCAGGTTAAAAAAATTTAATTTTTTTTTTAATATTACCAGTGAGTTTATATTAATAAAATATATTTTGGTTGCAGAAAGGATACTATATTGTCTTCCTGTTGTACATCTGTATTAGTACAGCTAAGTTATGCATCTACTAATTTAAAAATTAATTTAAATATTTGTTGTATACAATGTATAAATAAAGAACTTCTATATGATACCGTTTTAATTTGTTTTGGGTGTAATTCTTTGAAATTTTATAGTAAAAGGTTTCGTAAAAACATAAGTCTCATTTTTCATCATATTTACTGAAAAACTTTTTTTTTACTCTGAATTAAATTAACCATTTTTTGTGGGAATAGCTTATATAGGTATTTAACAGTCCCTATCTAAACTTCAAATAAAATTAAAAAAAATTTTTAATATTTATTTTTTTTTTTGCAAAAATTGTTAAAAAAAAAGTCGTGATACCAAAAAAATTTTCATTTTCAATAGAAATAATCTTTTTATAAAAATATTTTACAATAAAAGTATTGAAATGGAAAATTTTTTTTAGATTTTACTTGAAAAATTTGTTAGAATACAAACAAAATATAAAAAATGGAGCAAAAAACAATTTAATCTTCTACTTGGAATTGGTGAAATATTATTTAAGTTCCAAGGTGAATGGACCTTATCAATTGGTTGAAAAAAATTGAATTTTGTAATCATATTTTATTTAAATGAATTTTCTCAAAATTAATTTAAGTATTAAAGAATCCTTAAGTAAAAAGTTTTTTTTTTAATTTCTATTCGAATATTTGTTTATTCAGATTTAAAGTGAAAATTTTTACTGAGAAATTTGATTTGGGCAAAGCGGCCTCAAATTTCTTTGGTTTTAAAAGTTAAATGTAATTACCGGAAGAGGAAAAATTTGGCTGTAGGTTAAAAGCTCCACAGTTAAAAGTCCCCAGGGGATTTATGACTCGAAATATAAGACAAAGTCCCGGGGAATTATGACTCAAAAATTGGTAAACACTTGCTGGGAAATTATTACTCCAATTAGTGAGCTAAAGGTCCCCTAACGAATTAGATAAAATTTTCCATTAGATGTTCAAACTATGTGATTAAGTTTTAAACTACATTTTGAAAAGAAATAAAGTCGAACTTGAGAAGCAAATAATGTCGAATTTTATTTTTTTTGTGTGAAAAATTTCTGAAAGTCTGTTCAGAACTTTATAATGAAAATCTGTAATATACTAGATGTAAAACAATAAGTATTTATATATTTGGCTGTACGAGATTCTATATTCGGAAGCATATATCAAAGTTGGTTCCAAAACCAAAGTGGTCCATTTTTCTAGTTTATTTATGAATTCGTGTGTGAGAAATTTTTGAATTAGAAGAGATTTTTTTAAATTACGAAATTTGACTTTTCGAAAAAAGCGAAATTCGAAGACCTCGGTGGTGAATTGTTTAAGTATTTGGCTTATTAACTGAGGCAAAGCGGATTCGATTCCTGTATAGCTTTTTAATAGATATTTCCGTTTATGAATTCATAATTTTCCGAGGAATTTTTGGCTTACTCATTCGAATTATAAAATATTCCCTTGGACTTTTGCCTTATTTCTTGAGTCATAAGTCCCTAGAGGTCTTTTAACTTCGCAACTTTTTTCTTTCCACCAAAAATTTTTTAAGATTTATATTTCTAACTTTCTTTTTCCATATTTTTTCTTGCTTTACTTGATTTTTATCACATTTTCGAAAAATTTTGGAAAAATGAGGCTATATAGTTTTATTCTGTCCGTCTGTCCATATGCTTTAAGGCTTTTACACCGTTTGAAACAGAGAGAAGAAATTTTAACTATTAGCAGTTATTGCAAAAAAAATTTTATAAATCAGTAACTTAGTTGCGAGTGCATCTATTCCCAAAATAAAATTCAGTAAAAACATGATATAATTTTGAAAATATGCTTTCTTAAAAATCCGTGTTTTTTTTCATCACTTGTTACATTTGTTTTTAAATAATTTATTTTCGATAATATTTTGATTAATATTGATTGATTTCTACAGATTTTTAAAAGTTTAGAAAATTCGCGAAAGTTAAAATCAATTTTTTAATTTTTGTCGCATCCATCAGATAGTGGAGATATCTACCTCGAAAACTTAAAAAGTCGTGATAATCATAATAAACCGGGCTTAATTTTTTAATATCAAAAGTTCTTTAAAAAAATTTTAAAGTTATCGTTTCACCAGAACATAATCTTAGCTTCACCAAGCTAAGCTATCATTGCTATATTGTTTTATTACATATTACCCTGAGGGGGTTTCTATGGGTGTATCCTTCGGGTAGCATTATAAGATCAATGGGGGTAGTATGCGATTACAGCTGACGGGTATCCTGGTACGTTGGCCCAGCCTCTGCTACACCAAGTCAAATCTCACCTTCACGTTGGTCCCCCCTGTTAAGACGAGCAATCCTAATGGAAGATCTGGTATCCAACCCAGGTGGAGTAATTAGGATCGACTAACCAACGAGATTTTAGCGGGTCAAGTCTTATGTAATGTAAAACATAGGCTTGACTAAAGCAGTTTCTTTCGAAGTAACTGCCTTTTGGTGCTGCCTTGTACCCGTGGGATTGGAACGCCAAAGGCTAGGAGACGAAAACTCCGAGATAAAATGACCTGGTCCTCCAAGTTGGGGGTTTAGCGTCCTGGTTAACGGCCACACATCGGAAAACAATAATGTTTTGGAATCTTCAGAACAGCCTCGGATACAAAATGATGATTTTAATGGTAACAGAACTCGGCGACGAATAAAAGAACATGATTTGAAACTTGCAACATGGAACGTAAGAACTATGCTACAGACAGAAAAAATACACGAAATAGCCATCGAAATTCTAAAATATAAAATCGATGTAGCTGCTTTACAAGAAATTAGGTGGAAAGGTAAAGGAAAAATAAAAAAATCTACATACGTAATATATTATAGTGGAAATGACGACAGATCTGGAAGATATGGCACCGGATTTATTGTAAACAAGTCTATACAAAAAAGTATACTTGGTTTTAGCCCTCTGAACGATAGAATGTGTAGCATTAGATTAAAAGGCAGATTCTCTAACATTACCATCGTATCTGCATATGCACCCACTAAAGAAGCCGAAGAAGAGGAAAAGAATTCCTTTTATGAACTTCTAAGTGACACATGCGAGAAGGTAAGCCCCTACGACACATTAATATTAGTGGGAGACTTTAACGCTAAAATCGGAAGAGAAGAACACATACGCAATGTAGCCGGTAATTTTTCCCTACATGAAACCACTAGCGAAAATGGACAACGTTTATGTAATTTCGCAAATGAAACATCCCTAGTAATGAGAAGCACTGCACTAGACAGAAAAGACATACACAAGGGTACATGGAGAATTCCAGGAAGGAATGCCGTAAATCAGATTGACCACATACTTATTTCAAAAAGAAAATCCTCATTAATAATAAAAGTAAAAACCTGCAAAGGCGCTAATTGCGATAGCGATCACTACTTGGTAATGTCTACATTAAGACAAAGGATATCAAATGTCGCAATGAGAAGGGGAGTTCGAAACTCAAGTGGAATACTGACAAATTAAAATGTGCGGAAATAAGGGAAAGCTTTCAACATGCAATTGAAGAACAAATCCAGATGACTAGCGGAAATGCCACCTTAAGTTTAAACACAAACATAAACGAAGAATGGCAAAACATTGAAAATGCTATAAACACAGCAGCAACTAAAGTAGTTGCTAATATTTGAAGGCAGAGAAATGCAGACTGGTTCGACGAGGAATGACAAACAGCGATTACCTCAAAAAACCAAGCAAGACTAAAACTTTTACAAAGAAATACAAGAATGAATCCTGACGAATATAAACAAAAAAGAATAATAGCAAATAAACTATGTAGAAAAAAGAAAATACAAATAATGAAGAAAAGAATAGAACAAATCCAAAATGAACGCAATTTAAAGATTAGAGTTTTTTATAAAAACATTCAAAGAGAAACTCGAGGATACCAGCCACGAATTAGTACCTGTAAATATAGAAGGTAAAATACTGTCGGACGATAATGATGTAATAAAGAGGTGGCGTGAATATTTCAATGAGTTATTGAACAAGCAAGAAGACGAAGAATCAATATCTTATAATATACATACTGCTGATATTAATGTGGTAACACCACAATATGACGAAACAGTGCAGGCAATTAGTAGACTAAAAAATAACAAAGCTCCAAGGGAAGACAAAATAAACTCTGAGCTCCTAAAAGCAGCAGGAACAACACTGCACCAGAAACTACATAATCTAATATGTACAATATGGTGTCAAGAGACGAATGCCAGAAAAATGGAATACAGGCCTAATATGCCCAATATACAAAAATGAATAAAATGAATTGCGCAAACTATAGAGGTATTACATTACTGAACACTGCATATAAAATGCTATCAAACATAATATATGAAAGAATAAAACCACTTGCGGAAAGTTTGATAAAAGAATATCAAGGTGGATTCCGAAGTGGCAGATCAACCGTGATATTTGTAAGTAAGCAGAATATGGAAAAATGCTATGAGTATAACGCTGATCTCCATATACTATTCATTGACTTCTGACAGGCTTTTCATAGTATTAATAGAAAAACGGTCTCTAATGCATTGGTACATCAAGGAGTACCGAGAAAGCTTGCTAAGATGGCTATGATGACAATGGAAAACACAAAAGCCAAGGTCCAGATCCAGGATCAAATCTCAGAAGAGTTTTAAATCAACAGCGGAGTTAGACAGGGGGATGCGCTATCTGCATTGTTATTTAACATGGTCTTAAATTATGCTATCGAAAAAGTAGATAAAGACGGAAATATATTTAACATAGCGTATCAGATAGTAGCGTACGCTGATGATGTTGCTATACTATCTAGAAACTATAGAAACATGGCTGAAGCGTTTACTGAAATTGAGCGAGAAGTAAGGAAAATCGGATCGGAGTAAACGAAACAAAGACAAAATACTTAAAAATGGTAAGAGAAGAACACAGAAGAAGTCCCCAAAACATAACTATTGGCGAGTATAATTTCGAATGGGTCTCAAGCTTTGCATATCTGGGTGCAACAGTATGCAGCAACAACAGCATGCATTTCTCCATATGTGACAGGATACAAACTGGCAATAGGAGCTTCTTTGCAAATAAAAAGTTTTTATAGTCCTCTTTGTTATCAAGGCAAACAAAGCTCATAATATACTAAACTATAATACGACCAGTAGTTACATATGGATGCGAAATATGGACGTTAACTGTAGCAGATGAAAACAGACTAAGAGTCTTTGAAAGAAAAATCTTACGGAAAATTTTCGGTGCCAGAAGAATAGAAAACGGCGAATATATAAGAAGAAATAACGCGGAAATTCAATAAGTCATTAAACAGGAAGACATCGTCAGATTTGCCAAGGCACAAAGGCTGCAATGGGCCGGGCACATGATGCGAATGAGCGAAAGCCGAGCGCAAAAGCGAGCCTTCAATATTAAACCTGATCTAAGAAGAAGTAGGGGCAGGCCACGTTTGAGATGGATTGATAAGGTTGAAAATGACGCTCGAGTGTTGCAGGTTGGAAATTGGAGAAGTGCTGCTCAAGATCGCGATTCGTGGCGAGATGTTGTGAAGAAGGCCAAAGCTCACATCGAGCTGTAGCGCCACAAAAAGAAGAACATATTATCTTTCCTAACTTCAATAAAACGCTTTGGATACCTGGAAAAAAAAAGCGTGACCTTATTGAAATATTTTCAATTTTATGAATCAAAATTATTTAGAAATTACTTGGTAGTAGCTTTGACACAATCGATTCTTAACAGCTTTATTACAGTGGGATTATTCATTGATTCTCGTATGTTTTGTAAAAGGTATTTCTAATTTAAAATGATCTAATATGATTTCCATTTCCAAATTACCAAGATATTATCTATCCCTTTCTTAATTAAATTTTTTTTTTTAACCAGACTAAAAGTTTGTAATTATAAAGTTTTGATTTAAAATGCAGTAATATATTTCCAGAAAAAAATTAAATTTATGAGAAAAGTTATAATTCATTTTTTTTTTTCTGTTGTAATTACATCATATTCTATTGCATAATATATTATTTCTATGTATGTTCCTATATAATATATTAAGAGTGTAAGTAAAAGTAGTACTCACTATGTATAAAGAATGTAATATATATTTCTTAAGAAGTAAGTAAAATTAAATTAATAGTTAAATGTGAAATATTACCGAGAAGAAAATGCTTTAGAATGAATTATTAAAGGTGTGTTATTTATAAAAAAAGAAGTAGATTTTATTTCATAGGTTACAGAATTTGGAACTTTAAGTATCCGTAGATCAGGAGAAACTGGATTGAAAGTGGATAACTTAACTTTATACCACAAGATCTAAAAATCTGACCGAAGATCTGTAACTTTAAAAAATCAAAAAACTTATTGAATATTATTCACCGCAATTCCGCCAGAGAATTTAGGTGTGATAACGGGACACTGGCCGGTTGGCGAACTTGCCTGAAATTTTTCAGTATTCAGTTCATTATTCTACAAATTTGAAGAATTCAACCATTAAACAGCTTCATACAATTTACCTATCAATGCCCATAATTGTAAATGGGCCAGAAGTGGAACACTGGGCAGCCATCAATTAAACGATCCAAGGGATCTAGTGGTTAAACAGCCTGCATAAATGTAAAGATTTCTGAAAGTAATAAAACGAATCTAAAATAAAACTTAAACCGGCTTAATATAATAAATTTTATAATATTATGTTAGGTCTGGTCACTCTCACGACAAGATGCCCGAAAAAATAAGACTTTGTAAAACTAACCAATAAAAAATATTATATTCCGCTGTAATTATATTGTAAAACATTTTTTTTTTTTTTTTACGAGGGAATGGAACGCTCGAAAGCCACCCATTGAAATTTTGCGGTATTTCGTTGGGTAGTGTGCGATTTTAACGCACCAAAACCACACCCTTTTTGAACCAAACTTTAGGAAGGAACCTGTGATACAAATGTACAGTTTGGTTACAGGGATGGGATATGAAAGGATTTTGGGATTGTAGGAGGATATCTGGGAATTTTGGATTATGGTGGAAAGTTTGGAGGGATATTTAGGAGAAAGATGTTAATATTCTTCTTAAATTTATTTAAGTCGTACACATACGAATTACCAACTTTAGGAAGCACATTGGACGGAATGTGATTCCATAATCTCGACATGCGCATAACAAACGAATTTCCATAGGCCGTGTGACACTTAAAAATAATGTAAAGCTACTCACTGAATTAAGTCTTTTCTAGCTTTTTAATACCTATATATTGCATATTTTTAAAGCTTATCTCTATAATCTAACATATAATTTGACCGATAGTTCAGTGGTAATGTGGCAGTTTTTCAATCGAAAAGTTTCGGGCTCAAATCCTGCTTGGATCATATCTAATAAAAAAACGAGGAAGAGTGTAGTAGAGTAGACTGTGTCAACTCTGGGATACCCGTATGACCGTAACATATACATTATATCATCCGGTTAATTACTTTTGGCAAAGTTTCAAACATACACCTTTATTAAATGTAGTGGAATACTCATATAAAAGAAGGAGTTGTATGGCAGCTACTCGAACCCTCTGCAGTAGACCAACCAAATTTTGCAGTAACTTTGGCCATTACACTAAACTATTTTTGGCAAAATTTCAGACACCCAGCTTCATTAGGTGGAGAGTAATGCTCATATAAAATAAGAAGTTGTATGGCAGCTACACGAACCCACTGCAGGCGACCAACCAAATTTTGCAGAAACTTTGGCCATAAAACTAAACTAATTTTGACAAAATTTCAGACACGCACCTGTAATAGGTACAGAGAAATACACATATAAAAAAAGAAGTTGTATGACAGCTACCTGAACCCATGGACCAAAATGGCTGGATTTAAATAGCGATGACGCTATTGCAAAAAAATTAATTTGCGAAAATTTCAAGATTCTAGCTCCTTTAGTTTTTGAGTTATCGTGCGGACGGACGGACGGACAGACGGACAGACGGACAGACGGACGGACATACATAGCATAGATTTATTTTTCGATTCTGATCCGATCCATACACTTGAGTCTATATCTACCCCCCTCCTTCTCTGCGTCACAAACGTAATGGCAAATTTATTATACCCTTTGACTATATAGTCATACGGGTATAAATATAGTGTATATTAAAATATTTTAATAAGAAGTCCAAATGTAGAATGGGCATTGGATTAATATTGTCAGGCAATATTTACTATTGTCTAGTACTACAATTAATAAATAAAGAAATACTTATCCCTAGGGTACATTTTAGTTTATCAGTTAGGTAAAACATTCAATAATGTATTATAAGAACAATTAGTTTAAAGTGAGGCTTAGATATTCAAACTTTTTTAAAGACATAATTCAAATCATGGTATTTATAAGTGGTATAAAAACATGGTATATGGTATATAAAATTTATTATGGATTATATATGTGAATTATTAACATAAATAATCCATAATAAATTTTCATTATTTAATAATTTATTAAAGTTAAATATGTAAAACATTTTAATATGGAAATTTTTTAGTTTTTTAAAACTAATTTAATAAAAAATGTCATCATCTAAGGAAAATCTTTTTTATTTTATATTTTTATTATAAAAAAAAATGGTTTATAATAAAAATTAAGGTTTCTTTAAGAATATGAATTTCTTGATAAATTATTTTCGGAAACATGATTGCATTCAAGCACTAAAAAATTTGCTAAAGAAACTTGAATTAAAAAATATTTAAATATAGAAATAGAAAATATACACAGGGTGTTACGGAGATCAGTTTTAATAACTTACTTAAATTATTATAAATAAGTTTAAAACAAATCATACCGTAATAAAAGGGTTGAATTTCTAATATATTAGAGTTTAACTATTTCCTACATCAAAGTTTAAAATATTTTTTGGATTCTGAATGTGTAATAATGGTTTTTTTTACTAAATCTGCTCAAAATAAACCGGGACTTCCCAGGAAAGGACACTTAAATTAATCAAAAATTGAGTTAAATATGTAATTGGTTTTAGAAACTTATTTTAATTAAGATCTAAATAATCTTAAGTTCCTATAATAAACTATAGATAAAAACATTTTGGCATTTTCTAGAAATGTTTTTAATAAATCACACAAAGAACATTAGATGAATTTTAAAATGCCGTTTGAACTTTTATGCAGAGTAATTTGGCTACACTCATGACTTGTCAATTGAATTTATGAATACCTCGAATTTGTTTAAAGTTTTATTTAATTCAATGACTATTGCCAGTACACCATTTAAAAATGGTATTTTTATTGGTCGAAACCCCTTTAAAATCATTTTCAAGAGGACCTAGATTCATTTCTAAAACACCCTATATTTATAAATTTTTTTAAAGTCTCTTATTTATTATACCCGTATGACTATATAGTCAAAGGGTATAATAAATTTGCCATTACGTTTGTGACGCAGAGAAGGAGGGGGGGTAGATATAGACTTAAGCGTATGGATCGGATCAGAATCGAAAAATAAATCGATTTAGCTATGTATGTCCGTCCGTCCGTCATCACGATAACTCAAAAAATAAAGGAGCTAGGATTATGAAATTTCACAAATTCGTTTTCAGCCATTTTGGTCCACGGGTTCGAGTACCTGCCATACAACTTCTAATTTTATATGAGCATTACTCTATACCTATGGAAGCTGCGTGTCTGAAATTTTGCCAAAAATAGTTTAGTACAATGGTCAAACTTACTGCAAAATTTGGTTGGTCTACTGCAGAGGGTTCGTGTAGTTGCCATACAACTCCTTCTTTTATATGTGCTTTACACTACACCTGACGAAGCTGGGGGTCTGAAATTTTGCAAAAAATAGTTTAGTGTAATGGCCAAAGTTACTGCAAAATTTGGTTGGTCTACTGCAAAGGGTTCGAGTAGTTGCCATACAACTCCTTCTTTTATATGAGCATTACTCTACACCTAATAAAGCTGAATGTTTGAAATTTTCCCAAAAGTAAATAACCGGATGATATAATGTATATGTTACGGTTATGCGGGTATCCCAGAGTTGACACAGTCTACTCTATTACACTCTTCCTCGTTTTTTAAATAAAAGTGAAATGTGGGAACTCATATTTATAAAAAAAAATATTAAACATGCCCACAGGTTTCCTTTGAAAATGTTTCTTAAAAACAAAATTTCCATATTCTAAAAATACAAGTGAAAAGCTTTATAACATTCTAAGCAAATTTTGCAGGTATATTTGAAGTAAGAAAATTGAAAATTGCATACTGTGTATATTTTCTTTAAAAAATTAAAACAAAAGGAAAAAGGCAAATAAAATAAAATTTTTTTTTCTAAAACTTATTTACAAATTTTTTATTCTACAATAACTACAGGTTATTTTCAAATTATAAATAAAATAAAAATGTAGTACAGACGATAGGCAGAAGTGATCTCCCATTGATTTTCAAGTACTTCCAGGGAATAAAGATAAGTTATTTATATAAGAAACAGGGATTTTATAATTTTTTCCGTTTGAGATATTAGATCCAAGTTAAATGAATATAATTCAGAATTTATTACTGGCTTCAGATCAGACCAGTACAAAACTAAGTAAAATGGTACTTGAGTACAATTGTAAGTACCATTAGCTAATACTCATTATTTTTCACAAATACCAATTACTTTGTTAAATTTAAGTATTAGTAAAACAATCAAGTTAAAATACTTGCAATTCCCAGAAAGTAATTAAATTTTGAGTTTAATTACTTTTTTAATTATTTTTTAATACTTGTAAATATTTTTGAGTAATTAAGTACCAAGTATCAACAATTAAATTATTTTCGAAGTGTATTACAAATATTTAAGCTTTTCTGCAGTATCAATATTATAGAAGGAAAGGTTATAAGTTCCTCGGTGAAAAAAAAACATAGAATTCGTTTCGTCCTAACAAACGGACGAAAGTTCGTTCTAATTTGTCGGGAACTCTTAAATCCGAAAATCTTTTTATATGTGCGTATGTGTATGTATTTATGTGTGGCTGTGAACACAATAACTCGTGTAAATTTCAACCGATTTTGATTAAATTTTGTATGAATACTTTTTTAGTCAAGAGTAAGGTTAAATTTAAAAATAAACCAAATCGAACTTCAGAATTGGGAGGCTCCAGACTTTTCGAGAAAAATCGAGTTCTAACTTTCGGAATAAGTGTAAAATTGGTACATGGACTATTTGATGGCAACCATTAAGAGTACCTTTTATAAATTGATTATACATGGGGTCTAGAGATTCTGGGAGTTCCGGCAATGTCAAGTTCTAATAATTCATCAAAATCACAACCTATTTTAATGAAATTTGGTATGAATGCTTTTTTTACCAAAATAAAGAGTGACTTCGTAGATGGACAAAATTTGACAGCGCGATCGGGGAAGCGGCACCTATATGAAACACTCAAACATTACAAGAAATATTAAATGACTTTAGATACTTTACATCATGCTAATTATTACATTAGATACAAACCACATTATGCAAAAGGAAAAGCTTATACAATCCAACTTGTACACTTAATACTTAAATTCCTCATAATTTTAATTAACTTTAAACGATTTCAATTCTATTTAAACTTATTTTCGTATTATTTTTATCGAGAAAGTTAATAAAACAAAAGAATTTCGTAAAAAGTTTTTAATAGAAAATTTATTTTTAAAAATAAAATAAAAAGCTTTGATAAAAATTTGCAATAACTGTATTATATGAAAATGTGATGTACATATGTGTATATGTGTGTATTAAAAGACAATTTTTCATGATAAAACAAAAATAAAAATTTAAACGTTATCATCTAGTAAAATAAAAATTTTCCAAATTTAATATAAAGTTTTAAAGTTTATTTAGAAAATTGTTATATGGGTTTCAAAAATTGTTATAATATACACCTAGGTAATATGGGAAAAAAGTTATTGAGATAAAAAATAAAATATAACTTTGAATAGATTAGTAATTCTTATCAATATTAATATCAAAAATAGTCTGTGAGGTTCAAAATATCTTGGTTTAGCTTCAAATTGATTATGATTTATATTAAGATCAGAACTATATTATACTGTTTGATCGGATCTGTAAAATTCAAGTACTAGTATAATAACCAGTACATTTACTTGGTAATTAATACTTCTAAATAACAATTGAAAAATTTTTATAATGATTCTTTGGGAATTCAATATTTATTTACCATTAAAAGAATTAAGTTTGTACTTGAAAATTCCTTGAAAGCAATTAAATTGTAATATCAATTTCTTTAATTGCAAACTTTTAATACTAAAAATAACTTTTTTAATTATTTTCATAATTGATTATTTAAAATAATTAAATACCAAAATAAATTAAATTATAATAAGACTTACAAATCGGGAGAATCACGGAGGTGCAGGTTCGATTTATGAATTTTTAAATGAAAACGAGGAAGATTATAGTTGTCCTTGTCAACTTTTAGATACCCGTGCGTGTATTAAATATATAAGAAGTTCTTATATTGCAATTGAACTGTTTGACAGAAAATTCAAAATATTTGTTTTTTTATATTTAATTGAAAAAAAATTAATAAAAAAAAAATGAATTAAAAAAATAAGATGAATTTAAAAAAAAAATATGCTCTCAACGAGATTCGAACCCACACTTTCCAATTAAAATGTCGACGTCTTAACCACTAAGCCATCGACCTTATGTTCATCTCAATTTTTTTTTTAAATTATTATAGTTACTATGGTATCAATTGTTTGTTTTAAATAACAGTTTTAAATAATCGTAGTTGCTATAGTATCAATTGTTTGTTTTAAATAACAGTTTTGAATTTTTTTATAGAAATATTAAAAAAAATTAATAATTTTTAATATAAATGAATCTTCTGTCTAATTTTCTATAAAATAAAATTTTTTCAAACATAAAATAAATACATATATTTTATTAAAAAAAAAAATAGATAAAAAAAATGAATTTAAAAAAAAAAAAAAATTTCCGTAGCCTGAATTCGAACCGAAACATTTTTGCTACAAGTAACATGTCCTAACCACTACACCATGAATCGATTAATAATTAAACAACAATTTGTTTGTTTTTATATTTGGTTTCTATTTTTCGTTATTAATTTTAAAAAAATACTCATAAAATATCGAAAAATTTGTATGGCAGCTACCCGAAGCCTTTCTCCGATTTTAACCAAAAACAATAGGGAACCTACAAATTGTCTAAAAATTACTTTGTGAAAGTTTCAGAACTCTAGCTCTTATAGTTTTTGAGTTATCGTGCTGACGGACGGACGGACGGACGGACGGACACACATAGCTAGATCGATTCACTTTTCGATGCTGATTCGATACGTACCCTTGACACTATATCTAGCTCTTATATTTCGATGCGTTACAAACGGAGGAGTAATTTTAATATACCCGATGTTCATATATGTATGCACGGGTATAAAAATTATTGGAAAATAATTTTTCTTTTCAAATGCCCATGGTGACCAAATATATAATCTATCTATATATATAAAAATGAAAGTTTGTTTATTTGTTTGTATGTTTGTTTGTTTGTTTGTAGCGAATAGACTCCTAAATTTTGCTCTAACGGACCGCCAAGTTGGGGCTGTGGTGCAAGTATTTAAACTTCTTTGTTCTAAAATGAAAACGGTTTGACCGATTGACTTCAAATTTTGTATACGTGATGCTCTTTGAGAATTGAGTAGACGCTATTAACAGTTTTGGAATTTGTTAACCCATGTCGGGCCGACGGGTGGTCAAAAAAAATTTTGGGTCCAAATTTTGTCCGATTTTATGAAATTCAGCTTTGGCTTAAAAGCAAACCCTAAAAAAAATTTTGGTAAGTTCCATTAACCCATTGCGGCCCAGCAGCTTTTTATAGGTTTTTTCAATACTTTACTCTAAATTCGAAACGGTTTGACCGATTGACTTAAAATTTTGTATATGTGATGCTCTTTGAGAATTGAGTAGACGCTATTAACAGTTTTGGAATTTGTTAACCCATGTCGGGCCGACGGGTGGTCAAAAAAAATTTTGGGTCCAAATTTTGTCCGATTTTACGGAATTCTGCTTTGGCTTTAAAGAAAGCCCCAAAAAAAGTTTTTTTTTTGAGTTCCATTAACCCATTGCGGCCCAACAGCTTTTTATAGGTTTTTTCAATACTTTACTCTAAATTCGAAACGGTTTGACCAATTGATTTCAAATTTTGTATACGTGATGCTCCTTGAGAATTGAGTAGACACTATTAACAGTTTTGGAATTTATTAACCCATGCCGGGCCGACGGGTGGTCAAAAAAAAATTTGGGTTCAAATTTTGTCCGATTTTATGAAATTCTGCTTTGGCTAAAAAGAAAACCCACAAAAAAATTTTATTGACTTGCATTAACCCATTAGGGCCCAACAGCTTTTTATAGGTTTTTTCAATACCTAACTCTAAATTAAAAACGGTTTGACCGATTTTCTTCAAATTTTGTATACGTGCTCCCCTGTGAGAATTGAGTTGACACTATTAACAGATGTGGAATTTGTTAACCCATGTCGGCCCGACGGTTGGTCAAAATAATTTTGGAAGATAATATTGTCAAAATTTGCGAAGTACTGCTTTGACTAAAAAGAAAGCTTCAAAAAATTTTGTTGAGTGATTTGGAAGCAAATTACGTCCATTTTTGCGTAATACTGCTTTGCCCAAAGAGAAAGTGTAGTTCCGTTAACCCAGTGGGGCACAGTGGCTTTTAATAGATTTTTGCGTTACTTAACTCTAAATTAGAAACGATTTGACCGGTTTTCCTCAAATTTTATATGTGTGAAACAACTTGAAAATAGAGTTGAATCTGCTAACAGTCGGTCCTACGATTGTTCAAAAAAAATTTTTTGGAAGTAAATTACGTCAAAATTTGGAAAGTAGTTTGTACTGCTTTGAATTACAGAAAGTTTCAAAAATTACTAGAACATTATTCTTTTTAAAACCTAGAAAAATGGTTTTAAAAAGATTGCTTTCATTCATTTTAAAATTTACATGTGTAAACCGAGTGTAATTTTTGTGTTAACTTTTTGCAGTAACATCAACTTCAATTAAACCTCCATTGAGAGGCGCAGCAACGCGCACCGGGTATTAGCTAGTAGTATAATATAAAATATACGATATGAACAAAATGAATAATATTACTAAAAAAATGAATAACTAATATAATCTGTCACACCTGAAAGGAAAAGACATGCTTCACTCCCTTATCACGTTGTATGAGGTAAGGGACTGTTTGTAAACAAAAATATAATTAAAATTATTTTTTGAAAAATCAAGCAAATTGATTCTTACAATTTGATTTATTTTTATTTTAAATTGCTTGATTTTCCAAAAATACTTAGAGTTATTATGATAGTTTAATAAATATTGATATTTAATTATTTTGAAGTAATTAATTATGAAAATAATTATAAAAGTGATTGAAATCGAAACTTTCAAAAATCACAAAATTATTTTTAAATAATAAAATATTAACTTTAAATAATATGAACGCAATTTATTTTGAACAATTACGGTTAGTGATTTCAAGTTCAAATAATTTTTAAGTCTCTTTGACAATTATTAAGCTATTTAAGTAGTTTTATATTTAATCTAATTAAATTTCTCATAAAATCATTGAAAATACTTTGCCTTTACATTTTGCCAAAATTTAGGGTCAGGGTCAAAAAAAGTCGAACGAAATAAGGCCGATTGGAATTTTCTACTAAAAACTAGTGGAAATAAAGTCGAATTAGCCATCCTATTTTTATACCTGATCGACTATAAGTCCAAAGGGTATACTAAATTTGCCATTACGGTTGTGATGCAGAGAAGCAGGAAGTGTAGATATAGACTCAAGTGTATGGATTGGATCAATCGAAAAATAAATCGATTTAGCTATCTATGTCTGTTCGTCTGTCCGTTCGTCCGCACGATAATTCAAAAAATAAAAGAGCTAGGATTTTGAAATTTTCACAAATTAGTTTTTATGAAATCCAGCCATTTTGGTCCACGAGTTCGAGTAACAGCCATACAACTTGTTCTATTATAAGAGCATTACTCTATACATATTCAAGCTAATTGTCTGAATTTTTGCCAAAATTAGTTTAGTCTTATTGCAAAATTGTTGGTCTACTACAGTGGGTTCAAGTGGCTGCCATGCAACTCTTACTTTTAAAAGAGCATTACTCATACATCAATAGGTGTATGTTTGAAACTTTGCCTAAAGTAATTAATCGGATGATATAATGTTTATATTACGGTCGTATGGGTATCCCAGAGTTGACACAGTCTACTCTACTATACTCAAATGGAAAAACATGTAAACAATATCTATATTTTATTTTAAAAGAAAAGTTCAAAAAATAAATTAAGTTAAAATTAAAACCCTGATTTTAAATCCAACTAATTTATCTTTTATAATTAAAATTGTATTAATATTACGGAAAAGGGGAATACCTTAACATTTTGTATTCAACTCTGAAAAAGTCGAATTTCTGGAAAACATTTTTTTACACCAGATTTTGAGAACTAAAGGACATTTTGTATAGTGGGTTATTAAAGTACCGTTACAGCTCCCTTTTTCGGAATATTCCACAAAAAATATTTCACTAATTTATATTATTTAGAAAAAAAGTAGATTTTGTTCAATTTAATTTCCACTGTTTTGATAAAAAAGTCGAATGGACTCTATTTCACCTACTCTTTTATTTTACCTAAAATTTTACCTAAAGGAATAGATTTATTTTTAAACTGTTTTCTACTAAATCCTTTGAAATATTTGGATAAATATCTGAATCAAAATAAACTTCTATTAAAAAATTTATGAATGTATTAGTTAGAGAGGTATAAATGTGTTTGACTTAAAAAGAACTTTAGAAATACATTTTCTAACCTTCAGCTTTTAAAAAATAAAATTTTATTTTCCAATTTTCATTTAAATTTTTTTTTAAATTTTTTTTTTAATATATGAAAATTTGTAGTTTCAAGGTCAAATATTACACCCTTTTTATTAAGAACTTGTTAATTTAATTTTCTCTATGAATTTGGGTTTTGTTTTTGTAGTTGTACCTTTTTGTTTTATTAATATATGGACGTTTTAAAAAGAGAAAGATTGATTATAAAGAAAGAGTGAAATATAATTCAATATAAAATGAATTAATTTGATGGTTCCGACTATCTTCAGTTTCTTTTTTAATTTTAAATTTATTTCTGAATACTTCATCAATGTCCAGAATTACTTTGAAAAAAAAATAACAATATAAAAAAAGGTAAAATTTAAATGTGAAAATATAAATTTGTTTTTTTCAAAAATTTTTTAACTTTAATTTAAAGTCTTTAAAAAGTTGGAAAAACTTAATTTTATTTTTTTAAATCTTTATAAAATTTTGAAAAAAAGGTTGGAAATAGAGAGTCAGAGGTTGTTAGTTTTGAATAAAATGAGAATCTTCAAAAGAAAATACAATGTTATTCGGGAGTTGAAAGATAAGTTTGATAAGAACTTATACAGCTCTAGACGAGGACATATTGTATGGAAGTAAATATATATCTGATTTAAGCGATTCTTAACCAATAAAATATGACCTTTCCTCAGTTGTCCGCTGATTTTCAAAACATTCAAAAGACCAAGTGTCAAAATTTACAATCTAAATAAAAACCTAAATTTTTTTGTCCCCTAAAGAAGATGAAAACCTTTAATAGTGTGGGACTTTTTTACTCCCAAAAAAGGTTTATCCATAATCAAACTTATAGGATGAAAAATCGAAATGCCTGTAGAGTACAATGACCAAGAAGTAAGGATTCGACAATTATGTAAGAAGGAACATATTATCTTAATTAAGGATCAAATTTATAAGTAATGGAAGGCTTGATATGATGGTAATAAGTTTAAGATTTGAAGACATAACTTACAAAGAAAGAGCTCCTGAATTTCATAGTTTCGGCTTAAAAAGGGTGTTCGGTATATGAATTTGGTTTTTCTGCTTAGCGAGGATTCCTGCAGGGTGTTATAATTAGATATTTATAGAACAGACAAACAGCTCCTACATTTTGGCGTTGCCTTAAATATGTCAAGTCAGTATTAATAAGATTTTCTTAAATTACATCATTATAGGTCTTATATATTAAATGTGCTCCATAAAAATTTTAGATGAATTTCTTGAAAAAAGATTGCTACCTAAATAATATGAGCTAATAATGCAAGCCAACTTAAGGGCAGTTTTTGAAATGCTTATTTTTATTAAATCTTCCTTCAAACATTTCGAGTTTAATTTAAATAAACTGGGTTCTTTAACATAGGTTCTTACAAAATTCTAGTTAGAAATCGATAAAATTCAATTAGACTAAAGGGTAAGTTAGTTAGGTCAAGGCAAAGAAAAATACTATTTATGAATAATGCATCAAAATTTTTTTAAAATACCAGCAGCAAATTAACCAAACAATTATAATACCTATGTATATATTATAGTATACTATTATATCTAAAAATAATTTTAATTTGCAAAATAGATTTGCATTTTATTTTTAAAATTTTAATTCTTATGGGTTTATAAATATGTTCCTTATTTATTTTAAATTTTAAAATTAAATAATTTTTTGATTATATACAGATGCGTAAATTTATAATTCACAAGGTATAAATTCTATAAAAAAAAAATTAAATTGTATCTTTAAATTGAAAATTTTTTTTTTATATATTATTAGAAAAGTATCTAATTGAATTTCATTTACATATCCTATGATATATTTCTTTTTGACTTTTAATAGATTATACAAATTGTCATATTCTTTCCTTGATCCATTTTAATTCCCAATAAAATAATTGTTTTAATATAAAAGAATTTGTTTTGAATAATTCCTTTTTTTGTATTTAAATCCTTTGTTAATCCTTATTGGAAAATTCTAGAAAATTTATTGATTTTAGTTCAATAGTATTTTTTTACAATTATTATCTAAGAGATTAAAACGAAAATTTTAAATAAAATTTAAAATGTAAGATAAATTTTAAATATTTTTGTTATATTAAGATACTTTTGTATTCATTCTTTCAAAAATGGGAAAAAATGCTGAACTAGAGAAAAAATAAAAGAAACAGAGGATTTAATGGAGTTTACGATAAAATTCTTAAAAAGTAGGGAAATAGTTTTGGAAACTATAAAGAATCTTAAGAGAAGTGAAGTGTGAATGTATAACTTACTAAAGTAAATATTCTTTTACTTTAAATATTCTGGGCCTTTCAGTCAATGGGTCTCGAGTTTCAACGCTGATCGTATAATCTATATATATAAAAGCGAAAGTTTGTTTATTTGTTTGTTTGTTTGTTTGTTTGTATGTTTGTTTGTAGCGAATAGACTCCTAAACTGCCCAGCCGATTTTCATGAAAATTTGTATATAGGGGTTTTTGGGTACGGAAAGAAATCGTGGCCCAAAAATTTTGCTCTAACGGACCGCCAAGTTGGGGCTGTGGTGCAAGTATTTAAACTTCTTTGTTCTAAAATGAAAACGGTTTGACCGATTGACTTCAAATTTTGTATACGTGTTGCTCTTTGAGAATTGAGTAGACACTATTAACAGTTTTGGAATTTGTTAACCCATGTCGGGCCGACGGGTGGTCAAAAAAAATTTTGGGTCCAAATTTTGTCCGATTTTACGAAATTCTGCTTTGGCTTAAAAGAAAGCCCCAAAAAATTTTTTGTTGAGTTCCATTAACCCATTGCGGCCCAACAGCTTTTTATAGGTTTTTTCAATACTTTTCTCTAAATTCGAAACGGTTTGACCGATTGACTTCAAATTTTGTATACGTGATGCTCTTTGAGAATTGAGTAGACACTATTAATTGTTTTGGAATTTGTTAACCCATGTCGGGCCGACGGGTGGTTAAAAAAAATTTTGGGCCCAAATTTTGTCCGATTTTACGAAATTCTGCTTTGGGTTAAAAGAAAGCCCCAAAAAAATTTTTGTTGAGTTCCATTAACCCATTGCGGCTCAACAGCTTTTTATAGGTTTTTTCAATACTTTACTCTAAATTCGAAACGGTTTAAACAATTGACTTCCAAGTTTGTATACGTGATGCTCCTTGTGAATTGAGTTGACAATATAAACAGTTTTGGAATTTGTTAACCCATGTTGAGCCGACGGGTGGTAAAAAAAAATTTTGGGTCCAAATTTTGTCCGATTTTACGAAATTCAGCTTTGGCTTTAAAGAAAGCCCCAAAAAAAATTTTATTGACTTGCATTAAACCATTGAGGCCAAACAGCTTTTTATAGGTTTTTTCAATACTTTTCTCTAAATTCGAAACGGTTTGACCGATTGACTTCAAATTTTGTATACGTGATGCTCTTTGAGAATTGAGTAGACACTATTAATTATTGTTTTGGAATTTGTTAACCCATGTCGGTCCGACGGGTGGTTAAAAAAAATTTTGGGCCCAAATTTTGTCCGATTTTACGAAATTCTGCTTTGGGTTGAAAGAAAGCCCCAAAAAAATTTTTGTTGAGTTCCATTAACCCATTGCGGCCCAACAGCTTTTTATAGGTTTTTTCAATACTTTACTCTAAATTCGAAACGGTTTAAACAATTGACTTCCAAGTTTGTATACGTGAAGCTCCTTTAGAATTGAGTTGACGCTATTAACAGTTTTGGAATTTGTTAACCCATGTCGGCCCGACGGTTGGTCAAAATAATTTTGGAAGCTAATATTGTCAAAATTTGCGAAGTACTGCTTTGGCTAAAAAGAAAGCCTCAAAAAAATTTTGTTGAGTGATTTGGAAGCAAATTACGTCCAATTTTGCGCAATACTGCTTTGCCCAAAGAGAAAGTGTAGTTCCGTTAACCCAGTGGGGCACAGTGGCTTTTAATAGATTTTTGCGTTACTTAACTCTAAATTAGAAACTATTTGACCGGTTGACCTCAAATTTTATATGTGTGAAGCAACTTGAAAATGGAGTTGAGACTGTTAACAGTCGGTCCTACGATTGGTCAAAAAAAATTTTTTGGAAGTAAATTACGTCAAATTTTTGGAAAGTAGTTTGTACTGCTTTGAATTACAGAAAGTTTCAAAAAATCCTAGGATAATTCTAGAAAAATCGTTTTAAAAAGATTGCTTTCATACTTCATGGGTACTAGCTAGTATATAATAAAAAAATATCATTTATATTTTATATCAAAAATAGTTTATATCATAATATAAAATATATAAACGCCACAATTGATAAAGAAAGGCTGAATAACTCCTTACTATCATGTTGTATATTGTGGTAGAACCCTTTTCCGCTATACTACAACGGAAGTTTTATTCCTACTTTTGTCATTAAAGTTAACTACAACTGACAAAATTTCAAACATCCAGTTTATTTAGGTATATAGAGTATTGCTTATATACAAAAAGGAGTTGTATGGCAATTACTCGAACCTTTTGCACTACACCAACTAAATTTTGCACAAACTTCGGCCATAAAACTAAAGTACTTTTAACAAAATTTTAATTATCATTAAAAGGAGAAGTTGTATGACAACTACTGGAACCAGTGGGGTAAATTGGCTGGACTTCAATTGTGATCACTGCTATTGCATAAAAACGAATTTGTGAGAATTGCAAGATTCTAGCTCTTTTATTATACCCTACACCTATAGAATAGGTAAAGGGGTATACTAACTTTAGTACGGTGTTTGTAACCACCTAAAGGCGAGCTAGATATGGAAAAGCATATATATTTGTGGTCAGCGTGACCGCCTTAGTCGATATAGCCATGTCCGTCCGTCCGTAGGCACGATAACTCAAAAAAATAATGAAGCTATCTTGATGAAATTTTAACTGTAGGTTACTAGGACTCTGGAGGATTGCATATGGGCGAAATCGGCCCATGAGTACGGGTTCTGGATCTTTTAATCGATAGAAGGGCTAACGAACATATATAAAAAATCACGATAACTCAACAACTAATGACGCTATCTTCATCAAATTTGTGCTGTAGGTTACTAGTAATGAAACTACTTCGGGAATTGCGTAAGATCGGGATTGGACCATGAGTTCGGAACCTAGAACTTTTTGATCGAATTTAGGCCAAACGAGCATAATTCCGAAACCAATGAAGATAGAACCTCCAAATTTGGTATCAGGGTGTCCCTTCCTATTTCCTAAGTGTCTTGGGAATTTGGGCCTCATTGGAGCAGTGGGTCGGGGACCAGCCACACATTTCCGAAGACCTAAAAGCATATCTTTAAAATTAATAAAGATAACAACTTGAAAAAATGTAGAAGCTTCCAATTCGCCACAAGGGTGTTCTTCACTATCTCTTGCGTGTTCCCCTAATTTGGGATCAATTGGAGTGGTGGTTCAGTATCCCTCTCAGACCTCCCAAGTTTTAAAGGCTTATAATCGAAATTACTAAAAATAGTTACTTAAAATTAATATAGACCGTTCAAATTGTGTACAAGGGTTAACATGAAATTTGTGCTGTAGGTTATTGGTAATGAAACTACGGCGGTGATTACGTACGGTGAGGATTGGACAATGGGTTCGGAACTTAGAACTTTTTGATCGAATTTAGGCCAAACGAGCATAGTTCCGAAACCAATGAAGATAAAACCTCCAAATTTGGTATCAGGGTGTCCCTTCCTATTTCGTAAGTGTCTTTGAAATTTGGGCCCCATTGGAGTAGTGGGTCGGGGACCAGCCACTCAGTTCCGAGGACCTTAAAGCATTTATTCGAAATTAATAAAGATAGTAACTTGAAACAAATGTAGAAGCTTCAAATTTGGCCCAGGGTGTTCTTTACTATTTCTTGCGTGCCCCTCTAATTTGGGATCAGTTGGAGTGGTGGTTCAGTACCTCTCTTAGACCCCCCAATGTGTAAAAGCTTATCATCGAAATTAATAAAACTAGTAACTCAAAATTAAGATAGAACGTTCAAATTGTGTACAAGGGTTAACTAGTATTGAAAGTATGACGGGGACTGCATATGGGCGAAATCGTACCATGGTTTCGAGTTCTGAAACCCTTGAAAAGCTCAAGGGCTAACAAACATATATATTATGAATATATTTCCTATTTCATATGTGTCCCCGAAATTTTGACTTAATTGTAGTGGTTCAGCTATGTTCAAAGGTACTTGCTGCATTTATGTAAAATTTATTTTTATATTTAAATGAATTATATGAAAAGGTCTAAATTTGTAATTGTATTTTAGAAATACATTTATTGCATATTTTGCGTTTATAAGCGTTTCTATTAAGTATATAAACTAACCATTTAAAATAATTGCAATTTTTAAAAATTTGGATTATTAAATATATTATCTATGCTTTGATTATGTTTTTATCACAAAATTTAATAATTAGAATTTTTTCATTTTGTAATTGAATTGGAATAAATATATTTTTATTTATTTCAAGTTTGTTTGTTTCTTAATATTTTTAAATAGATAAATTAGTAAGAATTTGTAATATTTTTTAATAGATAGTGTAATTAGAAAATGTTTTTAGTATTATAAAATTAATTTGGTTAGCTATGTCTTACGATCAAATTAATAACAGCTTTTATGGTGTTAAAATGACTTATGGATATGTCCTTTAATTTGAACCAAATAGCTGTAGGGTATTTCTAAGTCACCGACTGACTGTTGCTTTAACTTGTTTTTTTAGTTTTCATGGAGACGCACGGACGGGCATACATACCTAAATCGAATTACTTTTCGATTCTGATCTGATCCATTCATTGTTTCTAAATATTTTTTATTTTGCCTATATAAGGTTTTTGACAACACGGGCAAGAAATTTTATAAATACCGCTTCTCTCCAATTTATTCAAAAGATTTTTAACACAATCAATTTTGCTATTCAGTTAATTAAATTTACAACTATATAATTATTAAATCATTATTATAAATTCCTAATCTGGATTTCAAAATATCTATATATATAAAAGCAAAAATTTGTTTGTTTGTATATATAATAGACTCCTAAACTGCTCAGCAAAATATCATGAAAATTTGTATATAAGCTAAGCCGAGGGCTGGAAACGGTTAGAACGATTTATTTTAAATTTTCTATACATGATGCTCCTTGAGAATTATTTTGACACTATTTACAGATTTGGATTTGGTTAACTCATGCCGGCCCGACGGTGGTCAAAAAAATGTTGGAAGCAAATTTTGTCCAATTTTGCGAAGTACTGCTTTGGCTAAAAAAGAAAGCCTCTAAAAATGTTTTGTTGAGTTCCGTTAACACATTGCGGCCTAACAGCTTTTTAAAGGTACTTCGTCACTTTTCTCTAAATTAGAAACGGCTTGACCGACTTTCTTCAAATTTTGATAATTGTAACCAATTATAATTTTCCAGTTATAAATAAAATTTTAGCGTGTACTACACAGAAAAGTATAATGTTCTCACATATAAACAATTAACAACCTAGTTAAGGCGAAACTTTTTTATGAAGCGGCTATATTTATCGCAATATTGTTATTCCTTGCATACATATAATAATCAGAAAAATATTTTCCTAAAATATTGACTGAAAATCTTTTTAAAATGAAGCCTTTGTCGTATTTAACAAAGAAACTCACTTTTATTACAAAAGTTTAATCCTAATTTCTGAGAACTTTTAATTATAAATTTCTGAATAATTACAAATTAACCTTGATTGGTAAAAAAGATTTTTTCCCAACCTCTATATTTTACTTCTCCGCATGACTGTTTTTTCTTGTTCAAATGTTTTAAATAAATTGATTTATTTAACAATCAAGGGCTAATTTAAGAATGAATTCGCTATTTTGCCATTTCTAGGTATTGATCTTTTGTTATTCTGTCCACAAATTTCTTATATTAATTATAATACGTGAATAATTGTTCATAAATAATTAATAAAATTGAGTGGTTGGTATTAAGTTAAATATCATTTAATTTTATAATACGATTCCACAAATTATAAATAGAATTAAAATATTAATTCTTTTATTGAAATTTTTTTTAAGTTAATAACATAAATACATTTTTCAATGAATTTATTATTATTTATTTATTTATTTATTTATTATTAAATTTCAATTGAATTAATTGGTTATAATTTAATATACAATAAAAAAGTCCAAATGGTTTTTTACTTTTGTGTGTTAATTTGGAAAAATAATAAATTAATTAAGTCTATTTAAAATATATTAAAATAAATAGAAAAATAATTAATTAATAATGAATAATAATAAAAAAAAATATTTAACAATAATAATGGAAAAAAATATTAAAAACGCTTGCTTTTGCATTATTTAATTTTCAATGAAACTTTTAGGTTTTTTTTTGTTTTTTTTTTTATTAATACATAAAAAAATTCAAAAAAAAGTTTTGATTAATTAAATCAATTTATTGTTTTAGCCTTCAATATTTGTTCACAGCATTTATTCGAAAGAATATCTATAGATAATGAGAAGTACAAGAGTGCAAGTTTACAACAATAAAACATTGGAAGAAAGATGATTTAGGATATTTGAGAGTATGTTGGAAATAAATAATTTTGTTTTCAGTGAATTTTGAAAAATAGTTTAATTTTTTCCGTCAGTCCGTTCTTTTACAAAACCATTGGACGGTTTGAAATAAAAGAAATGAAATGCCAATACGAAGTAGATTTCAAAATCAAAAAATTAAAGTTCAAAAAAAGGTAACCCTCGATTTTTAAGAAGAATCTAAATTCAGTCATAAAAATTTTAAAGGCTCGACTGTTAGGCCCGCCCCAACAAATAGTCCTCAAATATTTTCACTTTTTGGTCCAACTTCTGGATTTTAAGATTCGAGGGCCGGAACTGTATTTCAATTTTAAATCGCATTTTTTGTTCCGGAAAGAACTTTTTTTTTGCTCAATTTAAATTCGGTCGTCTGAGCTCAGTTTATCTTATTCTGTCCGGGACAAAATTTAAAATTTTTTTTTTGCACAGAAAAGATCAAAATTTTAAAGAGCCATTGAACTCTGCTCGAGCATCGTTTCCTTCCGAACCCCTGAAACGAAGCATCGTTTTTATAAGCTTATAAATATACGTTAATTAAATAAGGACATAATTAATCTATAGTGTTGCAGTACGATATTTTCATTTAACGTTATACGAAACACAAAAAATTTGCAAAATTACAAACAGTTTAATGTAGAAACTTTAAATTTTGAAAATTGTTAGATTTGTCATCTAGATTCGAGCTAAACTGAAAATGGTATGCTCGTACAATAATATTCTAAAGAAAAGTTCTAAGAAATTAATTCTCATATAATAAAATTTCAAAAAATTTTTAAGTTTAACCAAATCTTAGTATTTAAAATTGTTGAAATGTGCTTATTTTAAAACCATTTAAAAATTTCAAATAAAATTACAAATATGATTTCATTCTAGTTATGTGCAACCAGTAACTGGAAGTTTGAAAGAATGACAGATAACGAATCATTAATACTAAAATTTTATTTTTAATATTTAAACTTTTATTTAACCGTTAAAGTAAAAAAAAAAATATTAATTAAAGTATTGAATACTTATATAAACTCTTAAGTGCTCACTTTTAAAAGAGTGCACAAATCATTAGTTTAATAAATTACCATTTAAAAAATTTTCAATATACGTATATATCAATTGATATTATAATATTACATATCATACCTAGATGTTGTAAACTCTTGTCTTCTTTTTAAAATAAATTTTATAAAGGTTTTGAACTGAATTAAAAAAAAAACGAGGAAGATTATAGTTGCCCTTGTCAACTTTTAGATACCCGTGCATACCCACTAACCGTTATTTATTTCCCCTATGCGATTATAAATATTACAAAAAAAATATAAGAAAGTAAAATAGTTAAAAAAACATTTAACTTATTATCCCATAATTTTTAATTAACTTATTATCCCATAAAAAAAAAAATAGCCCACCCTAATAGTTGGTCCGAGTGATGTCCAACTTTGCCAACTAACTTGTCCTATTACTTTATCTGCCCAGTTTTGATTTTAACCTCGTAGCTTCATTAGATTCACAGTTATCGAATTGACAACTTTGTATGGCAGCTGCCCAAAAACGGGGCCGTAACATTTTGAAACTCCATATAAGTGCTCGATTCATTATATAACTAACAGTGTGTAATTTTCATCCTCGTAGTATAATCAGTTTCCAAGAAATTCATATTGGTGCAAAGAAGTTGTATAACAGCCCCCCGAAAATGGGGCCGTAACATTTTGAAACTTCATATAAGTGCTCGATTCATTGTATAACTAACAGTGTGTAATTTTCATCCTCGTAGTATAATCAGTTTCTTAGAAATTCATATTGGTGCAAAGAAGTTGTGTGGCAGCTCCCCAAAACCTTGATCTGGTCTTAACCAAAAAGAAAAGGGAACCTCAAAAATGTCCCAAAAATGTTTTGTGTGAATTTCAAAACTCTTGCTCTAATTTTTCAATTCCATCTCTTATAATTAATTTTTAATTCACGAATATATTAAACTTAAGCCAAATCAACTTCATATGATCATATTCATATAATAATCATCATGATGATTCATCATATATATTCATAAATATCTATCAATATCAATAAGCCATTTACTTAAAAAAAATCTTTGTGTTCTTTTTTGCTTATCTTAAATAAACTACGCATCATTTAAATCATATGAAATTCTAACTCGAAATCGTTATCTATACAAAAAAAAAAAATAAACAAAAAAACAAAAACAAACAAAATTCATATAATTTCATGTTAAATACAAGATGCATAGCTAAATTTCAAATTTTTGTATGAAAATATTGGAGTTAAAAAAGTTAGCTGTTCGAGAGCTACCCGAAGTTTTGGTCCGATCTTAACCAAAAAAAATAGGGAACCTAGAAATTGATTGAAAAATATTTTGTGAAAATTTCAAAACTGTAGCTCTTTTAGTTTTTGAGTTATCGTGCTGACACACAGACGGACGGACGGACAGACACACATAGCTACATCGACTAATTTTTCGTTTCTGAGCCGATACGTACCCTTGACACTATATCTAGCTCGTCTAGATCGATGCGTTACAAACGGAGGAGCAAATCTAATATACCCGATGTCATATATGTATGCACGGGTATAAATACATTGGTGTAAACCTCGATATTTACCACAAAAATTTCCTAAAACACTAAATTTATTTTTGTTTTCGATTTTTATACCCTACACCTATAGAATAGGTAAAGGGGTATATTAACTTTGGTATGGTGTTTGTAACCACCTAAACGAAGCGAGCTAGATATGGAAAAGTATATATATTTGTGATCAGCGTGACCGCCTGAGTCGATATAGCCATGTCCGTCCGTCCGTCCGTAGGCACGATAACTCAAAAAATAATGGAGCTATCTTGATGAAATTTTAACTGTAGGTTACTAGGACTGAAAGTACGACGGGAATTGCATATGGGCGAAATCGGCCCATGGGTTCGGATTCTAGACCTTTTAATCGATCGAAGGGCTAACGAACATATATAAAAAATCACAATAACTCAACAACTAATGACGCTATCTTCATCAAATTTGTGCCGTAGGTTACTAGTAATGAAACTACTTCGAGGACTGCGTAAGTTCGGGATTGGACCATGGGTTCGGAACCTAGAGCTTTTTGATCGAATTTAGGCCAAACGAGCATAATTCTGAAAACAATGAAGATAGAACCTCCAAATTTGGGACCAGGGTGTCCCTTCCTATTTCCTTAGTGTCCTTGAAATTTGGGCCCCATTGGAGTAGTGGGTCGGGGACCAGCCACACATTTCCGAAGACCTTAAATCATATCTTTAAAATTAATAAAGATAGCAATTTCAAAAAATGTATAAGCTTCAAATTTGGTGTTCTTTACTATCTCTTGCGTGCCCCCCTAATTTGCGATCAATTGGAGTGGTGGTTCAGTACCCCTTTTAGACTTCCAAAAGTTAAAAAGCTTATAATCGAAATTACTAAAAATAGTAACTTAAAATTAAGATAGAACGTTCAAATTTTGTACAAGGGTTAACTAGTACTTAAAGTACAGTGCGGACTATTTAAAACCGAAATCAGCCCAAGGGTTCGGATTCTGGACCTTTTAATCGGTGTCAGGGTTAACGAATATATGTAAAAAATCACGATAACTCAACAACTAATGACGCTATCTTCATGAAATTTGTGCTGTAGGTTATTGGTAATGAAACTACGGCGGCAATTGCGCACGGTGAGGTTTGGACAATGGGTTCGGAACTTAGAACTTTTTGATCGAATTTAGGCCAAACTAGCATAATTCCGTAACCAATGAAGATAGAACCTCCAAATTTGGTATCAGAGTGTCGCTTTCGATTAACTTAGTCTCCTTGAAGTTTGAGCCCAATTGGAGTAGTGGGTGGGGACCAGCCACTCAGTTCCGAGGACAATAAAGCATATTTTCGAAATTAATAAAGATAATAACTTGAAACAAAAGTAGAAGCTTCAAATTTGGCACATGAGTGTTCTTTACTATTTCCTGCGTGTCCCTCTAATTTTGGATCAATTGGAGTGGTGGTTCAGTACCTCTCTTAGACCCACCAATGTGTAAAAGCTTATCATCGAAATTAATAAAACTAGTAACTTAAAATTAAGATAACACGTTCCAATTGTGTACAAGAGTTAACTAGTATTGAAAGTATGACGGGGACTGCATATGGGCGAAATCGTACCATGGTTTCGAGTTCTGAAACCCTTGAAAAGCTCAAGGGCTAACAAACATATATATTATGAATATATTTCCTATTTCATATGTGTCCCCGAAATTTTGACTTAATTGTAGTGGTTCAGCTATGTTCAAAGGTACTTGCTGCATTTATGTAAAATTTATTTTTATATTTAAATGAATTATATGAAAAGGTCTAAATTTGTATATGTATTTTAGAAATACATTTATTGCATATTTTGCGTTTATAAGCTTTTCTAATAGGTACATAAACAAGCCATTTAAAATAATTGCAATTTTGAAAAATTTTAATTATTAATTATCACAAAATTTAATAATTGAAATTTTTTCATTTAGTAATTGAATTGGAATAAATATATTTTCATTTGTTTCAAGTTTTTTTGTTTTAATATTTTTAAATAGATAAATTAGTAAGAATTTGTAATATTTTTTTATAGATAATGTAATTAGAAAATGTTTTTAGTATTGTAAAGTTAATTTGGTTAGCTATGTCTTACGAACAAATTAATAACAGCTCTTATGGTGTTAAAACGACTTATGGATATGTCCTTAAATTTGAACCAAATAGGTGTAGGGTATTTCTAAGTCGGTTGCACCGACTCACTATTACTTTACTTGTTTTTAACTTATTTTGTACACTTTTAAGTTCTTTCTTTCACTTTTACATCAATTTCATCCATACGTCATCTTATTACAATACAAACATTAGAATGTCAGAAAATATTTATTGTCATCATTTTTTCTTTTTTCAATATTATGTTAAAAAAAAAGATTTAAATAAAATATTCAAAAAATTTAAAAATATTTATATAAAGATGTATTTTTTTTTTTTGAAAAATATAATATTGTTATAACAATATTTTTACTATACATATATACATAATACGATAGATATTATTGTCATAAAAAGTATATAAAACAAAATTATCATAACATTTTGTTTTCTACTTATTTTTTCATTGTAAAATTTTACGAAAAATATTTGTTTTTCTTTTACAACTGTGCAAAAAATTATATTATAAAATCGTATTACTTATATAAGCGCGATATATTATTTACAATATTTTAAAACGAAGCCGGATTAAATTATGGGAAGGAGGGGTTTTATTATAAGCAAAAAAAAAACCAATATAACATATAGAAATAATAAAGCATGTTGAGCTTTAAAAACATTAGGAGCAATGCTTCATTAAATATTTTAAAGAAATTTGAAATATTTGGTGGGTTAAATCATTGTATTTATTGTATCTACTGCTGTCAAATTTAAATTCGTTTGATCATTTACAAATCATAGCGAAACGACACCCACTTTTGGTGATCATTTTATTTAAAAAAATTTCGAGTTACTTTCCTAGAAACGTGTTTGGGTGCCATGATAAAACAAAAATTTGTTGCTACGCTAGAAACGATGATAGAGCCGAAGCAAGCTTTGGTTTTACAATTTTTCCACATTAAAGAATTTTCTAAAACAAAAGGTCAAAAATTGCAATGGCAGTTGGATAAAAATTATATTATTCAAATATTATGAGGAGTCCAGCGTGAAATAGTGATACGATTATATGGCATTGTTTCCAGCTAATACCAATTAGCCTCTCCTATTCAATTCCTACTCTCACCTTCTCGAGGTGGACCCTGTTAACCCTAGCAACCCTTCTGAACGATCGGGTAACCAATCCCGGTGTAGTAAGTGGGGTGGGGAACAAACGAGAGAGGGAGAACTCAGCGTCTGTTCACCAAAGGTGCGGCTGAAAGCGGGCATCGAATCTTGTAACAAGCGGCTCGCTATACAAACATGTCAAAATCCAAAAGCGTCTGATCCAGAATGGGTGGCTTCCTGTTCTGCGTCTGATCCCAGAGGGGCGGCAGTAAATCAGCAGAAGGAGAACTGTAAACCCTTTAGAAGGCAACGGGAAACCACTAAAGTAATATCCCTAGAAAGTACCAATGATGAACAACGAAACAGAAACACGGCCCTCAATCTCCGGCAATATGAGGGTGCTAAGAATCCCCGGAGGTAAAACCAAAAATAAAATAAGGAAAGACATTTCTATTGCAACCTGGAATGTTAGAAGCATATATGAAGCAAGAAAGTTCGCCAACACAGTGAACGAAATGAAAAGATTGAACATCGACAACTTAGGAATATCTGAAACATGGTGGAAGGGAGCAGGCGAATGCGTAACCATCGGAGCAAAAATATATTACTCAGGAAATCAAACCGATATTCACAGAAATTGTGTAGGTATAATAATACCTCAGCACTTATCGAGCAGTGTAACCAATTTTATTCCAGAGTCAGATACAGTGATGTTATTGAAGATTAATGCAAAAACACTAACATTAAACATCATCCAAGTATATGCGCCTACTATAGATAAGCCTGATGAAGAAATAGAGGATTTCTATGCGGAAATTACCAAAGTACTGAAATTAATAAAACGCCATGATATGAACATAATAATAATAATGGAACATAATAATGGAACATAATAATGGGAGATTTCAATGCGAAAATTGGTATCGAAAAAGTGGACAACGTTTGCGGAAGTTTCGGTATAGGTGTAAGAAATTGTAGAGGTGATCGATTAGTTCAGTATTGTCAGGAGGAAAATTATAAAATAATGAACACATACTTTAAATTACCTCCACGCAGACTCTACACCTGGAAATCCCCTCAAGACACAGGAGGTCACATTGTACGTAATCAAATTGATTTCATATTAATAAACAGAAGATTTAGCACATCAGTCAAAAAAACGTGCACTTATCCTGGAGCAGATGTACCGACAGATCATAATCTTTTACTCGCTAAAATTAAGTCTAAGCTAGTAATGAGCCCCAGACAACCACAGCAGAATAGATTAGATCTGGATAAATTAAAAAACGAAAGTAGCAGAACTGCGTTAACTACAGAAATAAATGCCCAATTACGTAGCATCGAGCCAGATGATGATACACAATCCTTATGGAATCAAACAAAAATGATCTTAAGCAATGTATCTAAAGAAAAATTAGGCGCCAAGAAATACATAGCAAAACAGAATTGGATGATGGAAGAGATATTGATGTTAATGCAACAAAGAAGACCACACAGAAATAAAAACTTAAGCGAATATAGAAGATTGAATATATTAATTCGCGCCAAAATCAGGCAGGCAAAGATCAGATGGCTGCAGGAAGAATGTGCAGAAATAGAAAGATTGCAACAACGAAATGATTCGTTTAACATGCACAAAAAACTGAAAGAAGCCGCAGGCGTTTACAGGAAAAAACAAATGGCTACGCTAGTAAACGATGAGGGACGGATCATGACCACGCCAGAAGAAAAAAGAAAACTTGGGACCAATATATTCAAGAACTATTTTCAGATGCTAGTCGAGAAAGTAATTCGTCAGTTCAATCTTCAGGACCACCTATTACGAAAGATGAAATACGGAAAGCAATTGAATCATCTAAAAATAAAAAAGCTGTGGGTCCAGACGAAATACCAGCAGAGATATTAAAGCTCATTAACGACGAAAACATCAAAATACTGGAAAAAATATTTAACAGCATATACAACACCGGAATTTTTCCAGAAGAATGGCTTAAGTCCACTTTTATTGCCCTACCGAAGAAAAATAATGCTCGAAAGTGTAATGAGCACAGACTTATTAATCTTACGAGCCATACACTGAAAGTCTTTTTGAAAATTATTCATAATCGACAATACAGGAAATGCGAAGAAGCAGTGGGTAGATCGCAATTCGGTTTTAAATCAGCTTTAGGCACACGTGAGACTCTATTTGCGATCAAAGTACTGGTCCAGAATTGCAAGGATGTACAAAAAGATGTGTTTCTTGGATTTATCGATTATGAAAAGAGTCCAGCACAACAAACTAATGGAGATTCTAGAAAAGATGGGTATAGACGATAAAGATATACAATGCATTAAAAATCTATATTGGAATCAAACTGCAACAGTAAAATCTGGAGACGTAGCTACAGCGGAATTTAGGATCGACAGGGGAGTTCGTCAAGGATGCATTTTGTCACCACTGCTATTCAATATACACCGCGATAATTGCAGATAGTATCGAAGACTTACAGCACCTAATGGACAATGTTAACCACCACAGCAAAGAGTTTGAATTGAACATGAATACCAAAAAAACCAAATACATGATCATATCTAAAAACAAAGTGCCACATACAAACGTCTCTATCCTCATCGACAACAACCCCATAGAACGAGTGTCCAGTTTCAGATACCTTGGATCCTGGTTATACGAGAGCTGGGACTGCGATAAGAAGATCAAATGTCTTATAGAGATGGCAAGAAGTGCCCTTCTCAAATATCGAAAGATACTAACCAATCGAGATATCAACATCGAGTTAAGGTTACGTTTTATGAGGTTCTATATATGGTCAGTTCTCCTGTATGGTGTTGAATCATGGACCCTAAAAGTAGCAAGCATGAACAGAATTGAAGTAATTGAAATGTGGACATACAGGCGCATGTTAAAAATACCGCGGACAGACAGAGTCACAAATTCAGAAGTCCTAAATAGATTGAGAAAACAAAGAGAACTACTCTTATCAATCAAAAAACGTAAAGCTGCCTACTTTGGTCATGTTATAAGGGGCCAGAAATACGAACTTCTGCAATTGATCATACAAGGGAAAATTGAAGGTAAACGAGGTGTAGGAAGAAAAAAAATGTCCTGGTTACGAAATACTAGAAATTGGAAAAATATAAGAACGATAGGAAACTTAGTCCACACAGTATCGAATCGGGAAGAGTATGCTAATGTAGTTGCCACCATCCGTTAAATCATCAAAATTCGAAGGTACACGCTTACATCCAGTAGTGGATTGGCAGTGGAAGAAAAGAAGAAATATTATGAATTCTAATTAGTAAATTTTTTTTAATTTTTGGAGATTATAGTTGTCCTTGTCAACTTTTAGATACCCGTGCATATCCACTTTATGTTAAAAAAAAAATAAACAATTAATTAATTCCCTTATGCTATTATATCCCAGAAATGAAGCCCTAACATTTTGGAACTTCATATAGGCGCTCGTTCTACTATGTAACTACCCGTGCGTAGTTATATAATAGAATCTTCAAAAAAAGAATACAATAATAAAATTTTCACCCTCCAAGCGTTCTTGGTTTTGAAGAAATCCATATTGGTGCCAAAAAGTTGTATGGCAGCTCCTCGAAGCCTTGGTTCAAATTTAATCAAAAACAATAAAAAACCTAGAAATTGTCTAAAATTTACTTTGAGTTATCGTGCTGATACATGGACGGACGGATGGACAGACAGACGCACATTGCTAGATAGGGATACTTCAAAGTCTAACATGAAATCATTTTGAAATATCTTCATTTGAACCAAATTCTGTTATAATTTAATAACGAATTAGCTTTGTTATTTTTTGGAGTGTTACTTAGACTCATCAGTATGTTTGCAATATTGCATTGGCTAAATAAAATGATAATTTTAGTTTACTTTAAATTATGAATCGTTTTTTAAGCACTCAGTTTAGCATCAGCTATAAAATATAGTTATATGGAGCACTGGAGTTTTTGACTTTTATTTAATGTTTATTAAAAATAAGAAAATATATTTGTTCACATGTACATCAAAATACAGTCAATATATTAGAACAATTTAATACATTTTTATGATTATTTTGTTCATTTTTAATATTTTCTTTTATTATACATACATATACTCGTATATATATAAATATTTATATTTCACGTGAATTTTCCTGCACTATAGTTTTCAATCAAATATTATTATATGTATATATATATACATATATATTTTAGCTTCTGTCACACAAAAAACCAAATAAAACAAAATAAGTTATTGGAAAACAAATGTTTGTTTGAATTTTAAATACATTCACAAAAAAAAAAAAAAAAAAAAACAAATTTTTTGTCGGAGGAAGGAATTTTACCGGAAGTGATTTTTTTTTTTTTTTTTTTTTTGAGATGTCGTATAATATAATACATATTCACATATAACGCCATTTTATTTAATATAACACGTATATAGAATAAAATGGTGTAACGATCTTGAAAATATATGATTTTTTAGAAAAAAAAGTTTATATCCATGGTTGATGACAATGATTTTATGGTGTGTACTTGTGATATGAATAAATGTGGTACATTTAGTTTTATTTTTTTTTTGGGTTCAGTGGTTGTTATATTTACTTTTCTTTTTATTAAATTATGTACATATTGTATTTATGTCAAACTGTACAGAATATTCAAAAAAATCACTAATATAAGAGGAAGAAACATGGTGTTTATTATTTTTAGAATAAAGAAAAGTTGAGTTATTATATATATTATTTCTGGTAGAAAATATTATAGAGTCATTATGTGTGAATGGTTTGAAGGAATTTAAGTATATGTATAGATGTGTATGATGGAAATAAGTTATGTGCAGTTAAAATCATTTCTATTTACTGTTATAACTTATATGTTAGTTGTTTTTGTTTTTTTTTTGTATGAAAGATATTGATTTGATAGTAACACGTTTTAAATGTAAATAATAATTTATTTCTGTACAGTTTAATGAAGTATGTTATTATTTAATAAATCGCTTATATATGATGTTTGATTATAATTCAATAATAACTAGATGTACATACATATATAGATATTTTTGAATTAATTATCAATGACGATTTTAGAGAAATTTGAAACTTATTTTTTTTACCACTGGTCAGTAAGAACTTATGTAGAAAAATTGGATTCCCTTAATACACTTCCTGCAAGAACTATAAAAAAACAAACGAAGGTGAAAATGTCCAGCCTTAGTCAGAATCTATTACTTTTGTCATTCGGCTAACCGTTTTTCCACAACCTTAACGAAGTTTCTAAACACAAGATCAGAAAATTTATGTAGTATCTGAATTCTAAGGGTTCGAAAGCACGAAATAACTAGTGATAGAAAAAACAAGGGTTTTGAAAAACCACATTTTCAAAATTATATAGTGTTTCATACTAAGTGTCTTATCATTTCATCAATTCATTATTAATTATGAATAATAGTTAAATCAATACTTAGAATATAATCCGAATGTAGTCAAGAAAACTAACAAGTGTGAAATATAATGTTGGAGCTTAAATGCTAAAGTTTAATTTTAGAAAATATATACTGGTGAATAAATTACTGATTTATAACAGCACGAAAATTTAATTATTAAATCCCAATAGCTCTTCATTGAAGTAGGTTTTCAAGTTTTTACTTATCAAACTTATGATGATTCTCGAGAATATTTCCTTTCCTATCTGCTCCTAAAGCTTTTAGGTTTTAGGAACCTCAATTTCAAAAATTTAATTTCATGAATTTAAAAGTATTTCTCTATACATTTGTCTTTTAAAAATTTATTAAGTCTATAAAAAAACAATCTTTTGATGATTGAAAATATACCTAACAGAACTCTTGTTATAACAATTTGTATATATGGCTTTTTCCGACTTTGGGGGACTGTAGTTTCGTAACGGGTGGGGCAGAAAAAAGTTATTCCATGAAATTATTTTTTTTGCACTACCTACACGTAATTAAAATTTCTTTTCTGTATTTTGTAAACATACGGACATACCGACAGACAGACGGGTGTACAGACGCACGGACGAACAGAGTGATACTTAAGCACATTTTTCAAAAATTTTTTAAAATATGCTAAAAATGTGTAAAAGTATCTGGGACGTTAAATGTACCTAAAAAAAATATACCCATAAATATACCTTAAGTATAGACCTAAAACTTTTAATTTTAATAGTAAAAAAATTTTAATAGTACCTATTGTGAAAATATCAAGAGCCATTTTATGAAATTTAAATTGAAAAACCAAAAAAGAAAATCAGATCAAATTCAAATGTTATTTGACTTTAACAGACGGGGATGTTAAAACGTTTAAAAGTACATGATAAATAAAAAATAAAAATTTAATATCTCTTGATATGAGCTTTTCCCAGTATAATCGTATAGTATTATCGTTTTAGAGTTCTGTGCTCAGAATAGAAAAAATTAAATATTCAAAAAATTTGATTTTATATAATGTTCTCCTTTGGGTTTTCATTTTATATAAGTATCTTGACACAATATCGGCTTTTGACCAAAAAGTCAAATTCATTCAAGGGGTCTTTGACCACTGAAATAAAGTTGAAATATTTCTGCAGAAAAATTTTTTGGATCTTTGAGATTTGATTCAAAAAATTTCATCAAAATTGACACTTTCATTTGAATTTTTTTCACAATGAAATCTATTCCAAATTAGATTTCCTATATAAATTTAATCCCCGGAAATATTTCAATACAGTAATTGTATTTAATTTTCTGCTACTAAGGGCCAGTTTCACCGCTTATAGATAAACTGGCTGATAGACTATTCAGAACTTATCTTATAGATAAATCATAAATTTCTGTTTCACAACTGTCTGATATCCCTATCTAATAGATAAAGTTTCTGATAATTTATCAGCCACCTTATGCTATAAATAAAATTTTATCTGCCAGATAAAACTTTTATTTTTGAATAAAACAAAATTTTTTTTTTTTTGAATTTTTGTAATTAAAACAAAATGGATTTATTTGAGTACTTAGAAGATGAATTTGATGAATATTTTAATAATATACCACATTTACGTAGATCACGCATAATTAGAATACGGCCAAATTATTATGAACTACTTGATGATGTTGATTTTAGATCAAGATTCAGATTAACTAAACCGGCAGTTAGTTATATATTGTCTTTAATACAAAATGAAATAAAAATGTCAACAAATTTGTAAATTTTAACTTAAATTCTTCAAGAACAGAAAAAATTAATATGTTTATACTTATTTCAGTTACTCTGCAATATCACCAAGAAATAGATTACTATTAGGTTTACGTTATTTTGCAACAGGGTGCTTTTTGATTGTGGCAGGTGATTTCAATGGTGTCAGCAAAGCATCTGCTTCAAGAATAGTAGACCAAGTATCTAAAGCAATAGCTTAATTAAGACCTTCCTTTGTAAAATTTTCGCCAATTTTTCAAGCACAATTTTTTTTTTCAAATGTTCAAGCTGTAGTAGACGCGAAATTGAAATCTTCCGACATTGTTGCTAGGTGTCATGATCAAACAATTTTCAATAATGCCTTTATAAAACAGAGACTAATAAATCGAGAATTTGGAAATTGTGTTACTTTAGGAGACAATAGGTTATGAAAATAAAAATTACTTATTAACACCTCTTCACACTGCCATCACACCACAAGAAAGACTTTATAATGAAGCCAAAATAAGAACAAGAAATACGGTAGAAAGAGCTCTTCCGTCTCCTCTTGACTGAAATTTACAGCCCTATCTCTTTTTTTTAACTTCTCCATTATGAAATTAAATTTTTGTTTGTTAAGTTTCGTATTTATATTTTTAAAAAATTGAAGTTTGAAATTTTTTATTTTTGTATTTATATTTTGTATATTTTTTAAAAATTTAAAAAAATGTTTGTATCATTTTTAGTACAAATTCATCCTAAAAATATATAATTTTATAACGATTACGTTATCCAAGAGATAAAGTTATCAGCCAGATAATTTATTATTAAGTTTGACTGTGAAACAGAAACAATATTATCTAATACTTTTATCTACCAGATAGATAATCTAGAAGATAGCTATCTAGAAGTTTATCAGACAGCGGTGAAACTGGCCCTAAATAATTTACAATAAATTGCTGGAACTAAGAAAATCCTAAATGATTCTTTTAATTAATTAGGTAAATAAATTTTCGATATTATTTAAATAAATTTTAAAAAATATTTTCTTAAACAAACTGTTCGAAATTTCAAAAAATACTAAATAAGGCAGCAAGTTAAATAAAAACTTTTTTTCATCACATTTTCAGGGTAGCAACAAAATGTTTTTGAAAATTTGTAATTGGCTCCGTTTTGAATTAATATTTTAAATTTCTCTATTATGCAAATTGAGACAAAACGAGGAAGATTATAGGTGCCCTTGTAAACTTTAAGATACCCGTGCATACCTACTATGGTGTATAAAATAAACCGTAATTTACTTCTCTTATACATTTAACTCATTACCCCAAAATTTTGACGTAAAAAAAAAAAAAACAAAATTAACAAAAAAAAAAAAAAATCACAAAACAAAAAAAAAAAAAATTTTCATTCATTGTCCCATAACTTTAGCTTAAAAAAAAAAAAAACAAAACAAAAAAAAACCAAAAAAAAAAAATTGGCCCACCCTAAAAGTTCGAGGGTCCGAGTGATGTCCAACTTTGCCAAGTAACTTGCCCTATTACTTTACCTGCCCAATTTTAATTTTAACCTTGTAGCTTCATTAGATACACAGTTATTGAATCAAAAACTTTGTATGGCAGCCCCCCAAAATGGGGACGTAACATTTTGAAACTTATCGTCGTAGAATAATTAGTTTTGAAGAAATTCATATTGGTGCAAAAAAGTTGTATGGCAGCTCCCCGAAGCCTTGGTCCGATTTTAACCAAAAACAATAGGGAACCTAGAAATTGTCTAAAAATGATTTTGTGTGAATTTCAAGACTCTAGCCCTTTTAGTTTTTGAGTTATCGTGCTGACACACGGACGGACGGACGGAAGAACGGACAGACACACATAGCTAGATCGACTAATTTTTCGATTCTGAGCCGATACGTACCCTTGGCACTATATCTAGCTCGTCTAAATCTATGCGTTACAAACGGAGGAGCAATTTTAATACACCCGATGTCATATATGTATGCACGGGTATAAAAATATAATAGCCAGTTTCCAGTTTCAAACACACAATATTAAAATTAGAGTGATCTTTAACAAAATTTAGAAATTTAAAGGTTGAGATTCATTCAAATATTCATGTTAATTTTTAAATATGTAATTTGAGTTGGTTTATTATAAATCTAAATCTCTAAGTGTCTGGGATTATTATATATCAATTTTAACCCCATTTAGCCTTCGTACCAGAAAGAGTACAAAAAGTGTTAAACTTATGTTTATTCTTCAAGAATTTTCTACCCCCAAAATTTTAAACGTCAACCTTTTAGATTCTAGAGTCAACAAATTTTGCATTAATTTTGCAATTAATTTTTTAAAAACAACAAAAAATTAAAACAACGGTATAATGTAACAACGGTATAAGAAATATTTTTAAACCACTTTTAATTTGAGTTACATACCGCAGTTTAAAATTCTAAAATCGAGTGTAAGACTAAAATCTAGCCTCAAGATTAATTTGAATATAAAGTAGCTCTGAAATGATGCAGCTTCATAACAAAGTTCTTTTTTAACAAAGATCCATTTCACTTTTTGTATTTCATTTACTTATTTTCAACCCTATAATCACATCTTTAACAAAGGCTAGATACACAATTGTTTTAATTTATGATCTAATAATGGTTTTTTCATTGCATGGATAGTAGCTTATTCCTCTTTCTAAATCCATAATTATTTCCTCTATTGGTGTTTTTGTTTTTGCTGTAAATTTCAATCCGTTGTTTCACAAACTCATACGGACATCTGGAAAAGTCTGAGAATATTTATTTACTATAAAATTATCAATGGGCTTATACGGATCTTCTACCTTCTTTAAACTTCAAATATTTTATTTTTCGTTGTTAACTTTCCCTTTGGTTCACTTTCATTATCTTCCGCTACCTTAACTTTAATGTAGTAGAAACGGAACAGACAAATTAAATTTCAAATTAAAATTTTTTTTTTTTTTAATTTAAAAAAATGTTCTAAAAGTGCAATTTATCATTTGAAATTGTAAATCTTTAACCAAACTTTGTTAAAAAGTCAACAATTTTTGCAGAAAAATTTACATTTTGGATTATAAAACAAAAAAATACAAATATAAAATACATAACTGTATTAATGTATAAATCCAACGGTTTATTTAAATTTTATATTTAAAAATATTTGATTCAATTGAAAACCTATTGTTTTATATTTTTCAGTTTTTTTTTTTTAATTTCATTTGTCAAATGTCTTCTTTAAGTGTTAGTTGTTCCAAACAACAACAAAAACAAAACACATAGAAAGAATTCATCCTGGTTTTTTTTTTGCATATAACTGTGAAGCGACACTTTCTAGTTTCAATGAATTCATATTTAAAAAAAAGAAAAAATACAAATATCCTGGAACAACGAATGAATGAAGCCAGAGACAAATTCTAAATCTAAAGATACTTAAGTATTAAAAAAAAATTGTATCTATAGATATAATAGATAAAATTACAAAAAAAGAAACGCTCGTTCATTTTAACAGGGATTAAAATGTATAAAAAACAAGTGATGAAAAAAACCAAGGGTTTTTAAAAAACCACATTTTCCTAATAATAAAGTGTTTCATACTGAGTATTTTATCGGAATATAATGTTGAAGCTTCAATGTTAACGTTTAATTTATTAAATATATACGTTGGTGACTAAGTTACTACTTGTAGAAACAGTAATTTTTTTAATTTTTAAGTCCTAATAGCTCCTCTATGTAGAAGCTTGCCCAATTTATCAAGGATCTAATCTTCACTACTCCCCTTCTCCCAACTTTTTTAGGTTTAAGGAATTAAATTGTGAATTCTAGCAAAATTTTGAATTTTACTTAGAATTTTACTATTTAAGCAAAAATGTTTAAAACTAACAGACACTTTCTTCAATTTAAAGAACCGTTTTTAAATTTAAGAAAATCTTTTAACATATGTTAAAGTATAATGTTGGACCTTAATATTTTGTGTATTAACAAAAAAAAATTTTGAACAGGTATTCAAGTTACAGGTGTTTAAAAATAGCAAAATTTCATTTTTCGAGCTCTTATAGCTGCTGAACAGGGGACGTGACAAAAAAATTTTGTTAACCGACTCCTACTAATTTCTGAAGTTCTAACTTCTCCCAAGATTTCAAGACCCCAGCTGGAACCGTTTAACAGATATGTGGGACCAAAAATTTTGCAAAAACTGAGTTTTGCATAATGGTAAATTTTAGTGCCGTATGGCAACCCTGTTCATTTAAGTGATATATTTTTGTAAAGCCTAAGAAAGCAGCTCTCTTTTACCGTTTTTAGATTGAAAATATAGCTAACAGAACTCTTATTATATCAATTTAAATATAGGGCTTTTTTTGAATTTTCGGGGGCTGTAGCTTCGTCACCCTTCAAAATTAAGAAAAACCTTTGACACATATTGAAATATAATTAAAGAGCTTTCAATTTTGTAAATCAAAAAAAAAATTTGAACAGGTATTCAAGTTACAGGTGTTTGAAAATAGCAAAATTTCAATTTTTGGGCCCTTGTAGCTGCAAAACAGGCGACGTGACAAAAAAAATTTGTTAACCGACTTCTACTTATTCCTAAGGATCTAACTACTCCCAAAATTGCAAGACCCTAGCTTGACCCGTATAGAAGATATGTGTAGCCAAAAATTTTGCAAAAATTGAGTTTTGCATAATGGTAAATTTTAGTACCGTATGGAAACCCCAAACATTTGTCTTTTAAAAATTTATAAAGTTTATAACAAAAGCTATCTTTTGCCGTTTTCAGATTGAAAATAAACCTAGTAGATCTCTTGTTATAACAATTTGAATATAGGTCTTTCCCCAACTTTGGGGGGCTGCAGCTCCGTAACGGGTGGGGCTACAGAAAAAAATTCTTCTACGAAATTATTTTTTTGGTAATACCAACTCGTGGTTAAAATTTCTTTTATATATTTCAAACGATGTAAAAGTTTTTGTAAACATACGGACAGACAGACAGACGGACAGACGGACGGACAGAGTGAAACTATATAGGCACATTTTTACAAAATTTTTTGAAAATGTGCTAAAAAGGAACATAAGTAGAAGAACAATTCAATATGGGACAATAATATCTTTCAGTTCCATTCCAAATTTTATTCTGTAGGTTTTGTTTTTTTTTTTTACTCTAATGATTTATATTCGAAATTTTTGTTTTTTTTAAAGTCACTGCAAAAATTCTATAAAAGGTTTTGAAAAATGAAATTTCTCCAAAAAATATAATATTATTATCACTGCATTTTTTTTTTTTGGTGCTTTAATTTTTATACCCGTGCATACATATATGACATCGGGTATATTAAAATTGCTCCTCCGTTTGTAACGCATCGATCTAAACGAGCTAGATATAGTGTCAAGGGTACGTATCGGCTCAGAATCGAAAAATTAGTCGATCTAGCTATGTGTGTCTGTCCGTCCGTCCGTCCGGCCGTCCGTTTGTCAGCACGATATCTCAAAAACTAAAAGGGCTAGAGTCTTGAAATTCACACAAAGTCATTTTTAGACAATTTCTAGGTTCCCTATTGTTTTTGGTTAAAATCGGACCAAGGCTTCGGGGAGCTGCCATACAACTTTTTTGCACCAATATGAATTTCTTCAAAACTAATTATACTATTGGGATGAACATTACACACGGTTAGTTTTATAATGACTCCGGCACTTATGTGAAGTATCAAAATGTTAGGGCCCCATTTTCGGGGGGCTGCCATACAACTTCTTTGCACCAATATGAATTTCTTCAAAACTAATTATACTACGCAGATGAAAATTACACACGGTTAGTTATATAATGAATCGAGCACTTATATGAAGTTTCAAAATGTTACGGCCATTTTGGGGGGCTGCCATACAAAGTTTTCGATTCAATAACTATGAATCTAATGAAGCTACAAGGTTAAAATTTAAATGGGCAGGTAAAGTAATAGGGCAAGTTACTTGGCAAAGTTGGACATCACTCGGACCATCGGACTTTTGGTGGGCCAATTTTTTTTTTTTGTTTTCATTTTTTTTTTTTTTTTAGGTAAAGTTATGGGACAATGAATGAGAATTTTGTTAATTTAATGTTTTTTTTTTTTTGTTAATTTTTTTTTTTTTTTTTTTACGTCTAAATTATGGGGTAATGAGTTAAATGTATAAGGGAAGTAAATTATGGTTATATTTTATGCAAGGGTATCTAAAAGTTGACAAGGGCAACTATAATCTTCCTCGTTTTATTGAGTTTTAAAGACACTTTCTGTTGGATCTACTATCTGACTGTTGAGTAGAAGCTATACTAAAGTACTTTATACAAATTCATATATATAATATATATATAGAGTTTTTCCCATATAGGTACATATAAAATGTATATAATGCAATAGTATAGAAAAAGATGAACTAGAACAATATTGATGATACATTTAGGCAGATATGTTCAAATGTCATCTAGCAGAATGCTTTTAAAGAAATTTATCCAGCTAATATTATAATGCAAAATTTGATTTAAAAAAAAAATTAAATCCGTTCCAAAAAAAAGTAAAATTTTAAAATGAAAAAGGCGTTTTTCATTTTATTTATTTAACAATAAAAAATTTTGAAAAAATTAAATTGATATTTTCATTCTGAATATTGAAAAAAAGGAATGATAAATTGCAATTTAATCAATTTTAATATTAAACGAGGAAAAGTGTAGTAGAGTATACTGCGTCAACTTTGGGATACTCATAGACCGTAATATAATTGAAATTATATCATCCGGTTATATCATTACACCGACTTTAATTTATTCATACGTGTGCAATTAAAGTGAACTATATTGACAAAATTTCAGACATCCAGCTTTATCAGGAATAGAGCAGTGATCATATAAAAAATGAAGTTGTATCGTAACTACTTAAACTCGTAGATAAAACTAGCTGGGTTTAAATAGCGATGATGGATATATCATAAAAACGAATTGTGAAAATTTCAAAATTCTAGCTTCTTTTATTTTTTGAGCTATCATGCGGACGGATGGACAGACGGATGGGCATATAGATAAAACTGGCTGGGTTTAAATAGCGATGATGGATATATCATAAAAACGAATTGTGAAAATTTCAAAATTCTAGCTTCTTTTATTTTTTGAGCTATCATGCGGACGGATGGACAGACGGATGGGCATACAAAGCTAGATTGATTTACTTACGATTCTGATCCGATCCATACCTTTGAGTTTATATATACCCCTCCTTCCTTTACTGCGTCGTAAACATAAGGGCAAATTTGTTGTAACCTTTTAACTTGTAGTCGGGTATAAAAATATTTAAACTAATTTTAAAGGGTAATTTTTTTTTATTTTAACAATCTGTCTTCAAACAAAGAAACAACCACTTAAATTAAGATGATATAAACACTTTCAAGGAAAAGCTTGAAAAGTCTAAGGTATCAGCATTTCTGTTAGTTCATAAAAGTTATTATCAAATTAAATTTAGACATTTAATCTATGTAACTTTATAATACTGAGTAACTACTTACTTTACTCAGTATTTACTTTATAATACTGACTTAAGTGTTACTCAATACTTTTTAAAGTACCAGTATAACTAAGAGTTTGATACTTAAAAAACTTAAGTAGTATAAGTAAAACTACATACTTGTAATTCCCAGAAATTATTTACATGTTGAGTTTAATTACTTTTGTAATTATATTTTGATACTTAAGTATTTTTGAGTAATTAAGTAACAAAACATTCAATTATTTTCCAAGAACTCAAGTATTTTTCAAATATTTTTAATTCAAATACACTATAAAAAGAAATTATATTATTTTATTAGAGTTAATAAAAAATTCAAAATTATATGAATTTAAATTTAAATTTGTATGATGAATATTCGAATTTATGAATTAATAAATTTGCAAAAAACTTGAATTCTTGGAAAATCATTGAATATTTACAGATGACTGCCAGCAATATGCTAGTCGTTTGAGGTCTAGGGCACTTTCGAGGAGGCCATACCTCCGGGTCTAATAATTTTATAACTTTGATTATTACAAAAAGGAGGGATACCATTATTTTAGAACCAACCCTTGATCCACTATAAATATAAGAATTAAAGAAATATCATAAATAAGACATCTTCGGATAAATTTTATTGACATGATACATGTTTACGCATCATGTCAATATTGCAAGAATTACAATGTCAATAGACATTGTACGTCTCTTTCAAATGGAAATCCAAGTATTACTGGAATTTGAAAAAGTAATGAGTATAATCAGGTAATGGTACTGGTACTGATACTTGAGTTATACAAGTTATGAACAAATTATCATATTGTATGACTATCAGTCATGTAATTTTTATGTTTGTACAGTCTCCTTATGTGGTTTTAGCCAAGAATTCTAGAAAATTTAAAATATTAAGTTTGAACTCCAAAATTAGTTCATAGTAACTTATTCAGATATGTTTTGTAGATATTTTGAAATATTTGTAGATTATTCAGGAATGTTTTCTAAATAAAACTATTTAAACTTAAATTTTAAACAATTCCAGCACATCTCTCTTTTTTTAAATATTCTCGAATCATAATTTTATATTGGAGCAAATTATCTATAAAAAATTTCTACGGATTTAAAAATTCATCCTGAATCGGAATTGAATTGGAAAGAGATTTAATAATATTTTGATTAACTAATAAAAAAAATTCTAGAGGGATTTAAATTCCATGAAAGAAAAAATCTTCAGTTCTTTTTAATCTTATAGATAGAACGTGATGTAATTCAATAACTGAATCACATCATTCGATGAGTAACGGTTTTTTTTTTTTAAATTAGTTCTTGTGGAATGTGACAGTTTAAAATATAAAGAAAAATGTCATCGAATTTGTCTATGTCTTAACAGTTTAAAATATAAAATAGTAATTGCAGATGGCATTATCTTTTTAGTTTAATAGAAAAAGTATTACATAAATGAAATATTATATATATTATTTTTTTTAAATTTAATTCGAAATTCAAGTATTTCTTTTGCAATTTAAATTAATTTTTTTTCTCAACAGTTAAAATAATTCAAATTTTTCTCTTCTCAATTTGTACCGTAACGGATGACAAATTTTATTTTTAAGATTAATTTACATTCATATAGATTTGATTAGTACATATAGTGATTCTTAATACAACAGTCAAATCCGATTAGATAATACCGGTTCTATTTTAAAAAATTATTATCTTTTGAACAATATTTTTTAAGTGAAGTTTTACGAACAATATTATTTCAATATAACTGTATTATATACAATTTAATAATCTTTAAAAACAAAATGTATATTATTTTATTTTTTATATCTTCGTATTTTTTTTTAATGTGTGACACAAAAGGATTTATAGATACGTCTTTATTCTTTTTTTTGTATATAGATACTTTAATCTCGTATTATTCTCTACCACTTTAAGACCTCCAATATAAAATGTGACTTGTGTTTAAGTTGTGATAATAAACACTTTGAATTATTTCTCTTTAAATATTATTTTCTTTTATTATTTTTTCAACAGCTATTAGACATTTTTTTTAAAACTGTGTACTATTAGGTACATTGTGTGTGTTTTTTTTTTTTTTTTTTACACTTTGGTAAAACATTAATTTGATTAATGATAAAAATTTATATGCGGCTTACATTTATTTTTTATTTATTTTTCTATACACTCTGACAATGAAAATTGTTCCATCCATGTTTTTATACGATTTTTTGAAGCTTTTATAAATTCTATCAAAAAAGGTAAAAAAACGAAATAAATAAGAAGTAGAAAAATATAAAATAATTTTATAAAAATAAGAGTATAATAAATGTTTAGTAGAAATGTGGAGGAAGAGAAAAGGAGAGACTAGAAAAGAAAACCCTAACTAGGAAATAAATAAAATAAATTATATTTATGATACAAATATGTATATGATCATTTTAGGGGCATGCCAAAATAATGAAACAAAAAATCTTGATGTTCAAAATCTTGTAGCTGAAAATTGAAAAGTTAACAAGTACCTAACAAAACAGTGAGTTGATGCAATTAAACAAACACGACCAAATTATCTCCTACAAAATTTCAATTTTCTAACTTTATCAATTTTGAAGGTATACTTGCTAAATAGACCTAGATAAACGTGTGGCAGATATCTGCAAATATCTTATTAGCAAATTTATAATTTATCTCAAATATCAGAAATATGCAGGAAATGTCTCCGGTCTTGGGAATCGTATGATAGGTACTCAAACTTCCACTTCAATTCATTTGAAAATTCGGGAACACATTGGAAACAGAAGGATGCTACTTTGTACCAAATTTCAAGTTTTAATCTTTATTAATTTCAAAGTTGTTAGGTCGTGTGGGGTGTTAGGGGAAAATACGTGAAACATTATGTTATACATTCATTCCAAACTTAAGGGATACAAGGGAAACAGACAGAAGTATCTTTGCACTAAATTGGAAAATTTTATCTTTATTCGGCTCGGAGATATGCTCGTTTGGCCTTAGCTCGAAAGTTTTCAGAATCCGAAACCATTATCCGATATTGGTCCACTTATAATTCCCGTCTTGCTTTCGTCCCTTATAACTTACAGAGTTAATTTCATCAAGACAGCATTATTATTTTTTGAGTTATCGTACGAACGGGCGAACATCGCTAAATCGTCTCAGGAGGTGACGCTAAACAAAACATGTATTCTTGTTTATATTTAGCTTGCTATCTTTTGGTGGTTACAAACATCATACCAAGATGAAAATGTATATAAATTAATATGACAACCGGTTTTAGATGTAGAGTATATAACTTTGGTATATTGGTATGAGAGGTTGAGAAAATGGGATTTTTCAATGTTATAAAATCATATAAGATTCAATAATTTTTTTAAGGAGCTTTTTGAAAACTCATCCCTAAATACGCAGCTGCCTACAATGGATTCTCACGTTGTTTATTTAATATGAAGATACCTAGAAGATTTTCGGATTTACGTATTTCAATTTAAAATTTATTTAAATTTTTTTCTAGTTCTTAGATTTTTTTCATGTTTTTACTTTTGGTTTGAAAGTGAACCGTATAATTCGAGAATAAAATTACTTAAAATAATATTAGTAAAATTAATATAAAATTAACAAAATAATAAGGAACAAGAACCAAAAAGATTTATTTTAAAAAACTAAAATCCCAAAATCTGGAAATAGGCGAATTCATTATTGGACCAACTCTTATATTGTAAAACAACCACATTCTTGTGTTTTAGTTTTTTTCTGAGACATTTCCACTTAGAAAAGAATCACGATGATGAATCTAAGAGACTTTTTTTGTGTTTTTTTTTAATTCATTAAAAGGCTATAATAAAAAATTTGAAAAAAAAATACAAATAAACAATAATACAAAAACAAAAGCCATTTTTTTTTCTATTACAAAGTAAGAATATAAAAAGCCGCTTAAAATGAATATAAGAATCAGTATTACATGGTGTAAACATCGTTTTTAAAAAACTTACCTCTAACTTAAGTTTAAGTTAAAATTTAGCTGATCGTTAGGAAATAAGGCTAAGGAGTTAAAAATTTCAAAACTTTCAGTATTTCATTAAAAAATTTAGTCAAATATCAAATCATTACAAAAAGGAACTCCATATTAATGAAGCAATCATTAAAAAAATATAAAAAAGAGTGTAGTAGAGTAGACTGTGTCAACTCTGGGATACCCGTATGAATATAATATCATATAATACAAAAAAAAAATATAAGTTGGCAGCAGAAAGGCAGCTCTTTGAACCTCTTCTCTTACACCCACTTTTTTTTATTCAAAAGTTAGGTATAGAGTACTGCTCATATAAAAGAAAAACTTGTATGACAGCTACCCGTACCAACTGCAGTAAGCCAACCAAATTTTTCACAAACTTTGGCTATAAATCTAAAATTTTTTTGAGAAATGCTCATTTAAAAAAGAAGTTGTATGGTAGGTAATCGAACCCGTGGAGCAAACTTGCTAGATTTCAATAGCAATGACGGCTATTGCATAAAAACAAATTTGTAAAAATTTCAAAATCCTAGCTCCTTTATTTTTTTGAGTTATCGTGGAGACGGACGGACGTATATCGTGGATATACATAGCTAGATCGATTTATTTTTCGATTCTGATCCGATCAATACACTTGAGTCTATATCTACCCCGCCTCCTTCTCTGCGTCACAAACATAATGGCAAATTTAGTATACCGGGTTCGATTTATAATTATACGGGTCTTTTGATCTGTAATTATACGGGTATAATCATACATATTTCAAGAGCTCCATAATCTTATGCAATATGATAAGCGAAGTAATTTTATAATCTGAATTTTATAAAGAACTTATGTCATTCTTGAAATATTACCTTATTGAAACTCGAGGGATGCATTCTTTTCTCTAGCGATATGCCTTCTTTTCTGAGGTCACTTTCTTGAAAATCACTGTTATCACTCGAAATTTTTTTATTTTCATACTCGTACTGCTGTAATGTAAAACTCCCATCATTTGAAAGTTCTATTCCATTTTTATACTCATGCTGCTATAATGTTGCTGTGGGCTTGGTCACAAAATCAGTTATTAATCATTGCTTTTTGTTTTTCGTAAGTTCTTTGTATAATTTACGAAAGTAAGTCAGATCAACTCAAATCTATGTGTATATGTAAATGTTTTTAAAAAATCATATTTTTTCTCAATATTATTATTTTGTTGAATTTCAAATCGTTTAAATGGAATTTAATCATGCTTCTTAAATCACGTTATTTCAAGTTCGAACGCTCAAAAGGAGAAATTGAATACATTTTTCAAATGGCGTTATTTCAAATTCGCGTAAAAAAAATTGGGGTAAAAATTTTGTCTATTTGAAAAATGTAAATTTTTCAAACATTTGAAACAGATAAATAGTAAAACATATTATTCGATCCTTTTAAGAAGTTTTCTAAGAAATTTTTTTATTTTAAGTTTATTAAATAAAATGTAAACTTTATGGATTTATATTAAGTTTAAATATTTACCATTATTATTTATTTGTATACAAATTTAATTTTATTTAAAAAACTATCACCCATTTCGTATTTTTTTAACATTTTTATCATATCTTATCCTATTATTTCATTAATTTTAATTTTGAAATAATAGGATAAGTATAATAGAATTTTTATTATAAACTTTTAATAGCTTATAAATTTCTTTAAAAAGTTTTTATATAAATTTAAATGATAATTTTTATTGTAATAAAATTAATTTATAAAAAATATTTTTCAAATATTTAATTTAAAATATTAAATCACCCTGTCCTTAATGGGCTTTCATTATTAAAAAAAAAAAAAAAAACAAAATGAAGTGTTGTTTATTTGTTTTTCAGTTATTTCTTTCAGATATAAATGAGAACTCAATTTGCTGGATCTTAACCTATTCTCTCTTTCATTTTTTGTTGTTTTTTTATTTTGTTTTTCTTTTCTTTTGTTTTTCTTTGAATTAGCTTTTCTTGTTTTTTTTTTTGCGTTTTTTGTGTGAAAATTAAATGACAAAAGCATGTTAATGTTAAAGTGATATACATACATACTACAATAATATTCTATAGAATATTATTTGGTATTGTATATAATATTTTCGTATGTTGGTTAGTTAAATTCTTTTGTGTTAAAAATGATGACATACATCCACCCTCAATTTCTTATAAAAGACAAAAAAAAAAAAATAAAAATTAAACCAAAACAAGACATTACACAAAATATGGATAGGCCATAAAGAATAATGTTGTCACATTTTGACAATTTTTGGCTGCCTTATCAATATTTTTCAGTATGAAGTAGCAAAAAAAAAAACCTCAATGCATGGAAAATTTTATATTAGGTATGTATATGTGTTTGTATTATGTATGTAAAATTTTATCATTTTTTCATTTTATAACCAAAACGTTGAATTTAAGATTGAATAATAAAGAATAAAAACAAGAACTAAATTGCTGATTTTTATGATATACCGTTAATTATAAATTAAAAATGTCAAATATATTTTTGACAATCTAGAAATATAGGTAAAGATGTTTTGTAGGTACTAAGTTTTTTATTTGATAAAGGTAATGAACTGAAATTAATAGCGATTTTTATAAATTGAAATAACGGAGACCATTTAAAAAAAGACAATATGTTAAATTAAAAGTCTTTAAAGGCGGCACATTTGCAAATATGGAAATTAAAGCTTTTTAAATCTGTATTTGTGTATAAATTTGTATCAACATTTATAATTTGTAAGAAACTTTTTCGATAGTTTTAAGGAAATCCTATTTTAAATAGAAAATCATTTAATAATGAAGCAAAATAAAATCTTTGAATTTAAATAATTGCAACTTAATTTTAAAGAAATTCGTTAAATATTTTTTAAATAATATGATACCTTCTTTATAAGTTACATATTTAAGTTTCAATGTTTAACCACTTAGAAAATAGGTACATGGTAGGTATCAAAATTTTATTTTAATTATAAAAGTTTTTACAAATATCCAGTAGAATATTTCAATTATTTGGTGGGTGATACTGTAAATGGGAGATACTGCAACTCTACAATTGTTGGGACTACTACAAACATTGTTTGATAAATAGTTATCACTTTTTTATGAGATGCATTTATATTAAAATAATATTGACTTATATTTAACTTGGTGTACAAATTTTGTAAACGTATAGATGGACAGACGAATTTACTGATTAAACCTGACGAAAACATTTTTCAAATAAACTTAAAAAAATATGTTTAAAAAAATAAATATAAATAAAATCATTGAATTTGAAAATGTTTACAAAGGTGACGAGACACAAAAATAAAGAATTTTTATTTTCAAAAACTGTTTATTGCGCAATTTGTAATTTTAAATGTTGTCTTTTAGGTACTTATATTACAAACGCTTTTAACCTTATTTGATACCTTTTTTAACTAGGTATTTGCAAATAAAACATTTTTCCAAAATATGATATTGAAAATTAAAATACCTAGGTATGTTATTTTATTTAAAACCTCTGAAGTGGAATTATCATATTTTATATTATTTTATATTAAATACAAAATATGATAATATAGACTTAAGTTTTTTACAGACCGTGTAGCTTTAACATTTATTATACCTAGTTTAGTACAGGGAAATTAAATTTGGGTGTCAAGTAAAGTAAAAGTGTATATTGATGTATATGTTTATGAGTTATGTTATATGTCACTTTTACGCTATTTTAGGAATACTCGTTATATGTTAAAATTTCTATGATAATTTAAAGATCTCCTACATAACTTAATTAGAAGAAAGAAGAAATCCGAAGGCTATTTAAAAATATTTTCCAAATAATTACCGTAACTTAAGTATAAAAATTACCCCATTTTGAATTAATTAAAAACAAGGAAGATTACAATTAGCTTTATGAATTTTTAGATACCAGCGTACGAATTCACTAAGGGGTTTAAAATAATGAAAACCAAAAAAATTTTAGATGATTTTAATTAAAAAGAAAAAAATTCAAAAGTTCTTACTTGAGTATTTCCAATTTTAAATAATTGCTGATCTGATTAAACTAGCTGATCTGGTTTAAAGCTTTGTGTTGCTGTTTACCAAATATTACTGTGTAAAATTTTGGAAAATTGCTTGTGCTATCAAATTATGGACGCCACATGGATTTACATGTCCAACCTTCTAAAGTTATTAGTTTTGAAGATACAAAATTGTTTTTAAAATTTGATATGGCAGCTACACGAAGTCGTGGTTTGATTTTAACCAAAAACAGCAGAGAACCTTATTATAAAAATGCTTCGTTTTAATTTCAAAACTTATGCTTTTTTAGTTTTTGAGATATCGGTCTGCCGGACGGAAAAACGAACATCTAGCCAGGTTGATTACAACTTGAGACTATATCTTTAATGTCTAAATAGATGAAAAATCTTATTAGCCTTTTTGACCTTCAAATATTTGAAACCGTTTTTTAGCACACTTTCAAAAATTTTGAAAAAATGTGCTTATAAGTTTCACTCTGTCCGTCCGTTCGTATGTTTACAAAAACTTTTACACCGTTTGAAATAGAGAAAAGAAATTTTTGTAAAATTTCGAAAATTAAAATTTTCCTATTTTTAAACACCTGTAACTTGAATACCTGTGTAAAATTTCTTATTATTTAAGAGCTGCAAGGGGTCGAAAATTGAAATTTTGCTAGCACCTGTAACTTAAATAGCCGCATAAATTTTTTTTTTTAGTAATACACAAAATTAAAAGGTGCAACATTATGTTTAAACATACCAATGTTAAGGGTTTTTCTTAAATTTTAATATAGGTTCCTAAAATTGAAGAAAGTGTGCGTTAGTTTTAACCATTTTTGCTTAGATAATAAAATTTTAAGCAAAATGCCAAATATTGGTGGAATTTAATTAACTATTATTCAGAATTTATAATGAATTGAGAAATAGCTACCTATGCTATAATATTATCATAAAATATTTAATTTTTAATAATATTAATTAAAATATTATCATACAATACTAGGTGTGAAATACTATATAATTTTAAAAATGTGCTTTTTAAAAAACCTTTGGTTTAGTTCATCATCTGTTATTAGATGTTTTTGAAAATTTGTTTGGCTCACACAGTACGTTGGATATGTAAAAACAAAATTTTAATTTTAAAATATATAATTCAATACGAGATAATATTATAACAAAATTTTCATTTAACTTATATTTTCAAATAGTAAAATAATTTAAAACATGTTTAAAGTATGTTCATATATCGTCTAGAAAACAACTATAGATAGTAAATGGATGGTAATTTATTTTACTTCACCTCGAAATTCATCAGAAACTTGACATAATAATTTATTTTTCTTTGCTACCGTTTTAATATACCTTTAAGATGATTTTGGTTTCTATTGTTGTATTTTAATAAGAACATACACATGACGTATTTATGTAGGTATATAATATGGTTACAGAAAATAATTGATCCTGTTTGTTTCCTCCTATAAATGAATTCTTATATATATATATATACATATTTATGATATTATAAATCTACAAATTTAAAAATTCCAATGCCTTCCAATCTAGAAACTCTGCCTTCTTTTTATTATTACATTTTCTATATATTCGTTATATTTTGAAAACATGTTCATTAGTTGTAAATAAAATTTTGTTTATGAAGGAATGATAATTACTACCTTTCTAAAATTGTAAAGACCATAAGTTTTATACATATAATACATATATTATTACGAATTTATACTCAGCCATTGTGCATAATTATAGATAAGAGTTGCAGCTTTAAAATTTTGAGTTAATTGAATGCTCCTCAAATCTAAAGTAATTATAATTAATATTTCTGATTTTTAAAAATGGGTTTCTAATTTTTAGTATAAAGAGATAAATAAAAAATTAAAAAAATATTGAAAATGAGTTTAAGCAAACTATTTTCAATATAGAAGCGTTTAATAAAACTTCCCTCATGAAATTGTTTTGACACGTCCATGATCATATGTGTTTTGAGACAATTTGGCATATAAACTGATATTATCCTAAAATGTTTTATTTCTTTCAAACACTCTATTCATATATTCAATGATGCTTTTACATATCCTATTGTATACAATCCAACAGGCTAATATTTACATACAAGAACTTACAGGATATAATGGCATGGCACGTTTTAGTGTTTATTATAATTAGAAAAAAAAAATAATTAAAAAACATCCGAATTTACATTAATTATTCGGAAAGCTTAAGAATCATGTTCTTTTCATATACCCTCAATGTACAATATCGTTTGGGTAAAAACTTTAAGATTATGTTATAAATTTTTAAATTAAATAGAATTTTAAAAGATGCCTAAAATATTAAGGTAGGTATATACTTAATTTTAAATACCTATTTTAATATGGTTTCTTTCCAAAATTGTAGAAATTTACAAATTATTTTTTGAAGAATTTAATTTTTGAATTAAACTTGGTATAAAAGCATCTTAATACATATATAAAAAAATAAAATATATTTTTTTCAATATATACTTTTATTAAAGTAGTACTAAGCCCCTTAAAATGTAGAAAATAAAAAATTGAACGTAGATCTTGGGAGTTTGTTACTGTTTTAATATAAAAGTAAATTGCTGGTACCTATAAGAAACAGTTCTTTTAATGTTTGAAAACTTTTAAGATTAAAATATTGAAAATGTTCGTTAACCAAAGTTGATGGTAGAACTTTTGCATTTAAAAGTGTTTTAGTATAAAAGTAAATTTCTGAAATGGGAGACAGTTCTTTTTTCAGTTAGTCTTAATCCAGCAATTTACTTTTATACTAAAACACTTTTAAATGCAAAAGATCTACCATCTACTTTGGTTAACGAAAATTTCCAATATTTTAATCTTAAAAGTTTTCAAACATTAAAAGAACTGTTTCTTATACCAGCAATTTACTTTTATATTAAAACAGTAACAAACTCCCAAGATCTACCTTCAATTTTTTATTTTCTACATTTTAGGGAGCTAGTACTACTTTAATAAAAGTATATATTGAAAAAAATATATTTTTTTATTTTATTTTATTTTATACTTTTTAGTTTTATTTTAATTTCTTTACACTTAAATATTTTGACTATTTTCAACTTGGATCCAATTCATTAATACTAAAAACCGATTATTAAAATTATGCCTCCTAGTAAATTTAACTAAATTAATTTAAATTTTATTAAACTGTATCACAAATTGGTAGGTATACACATTACGAATATTCAGAGATGATGGAAAGATGATATAAAAGCGTTATAAGTATTTGATAAAATCTTTATCTAGGTGGTTATAGGTACTAAACTTAAATAAAATTGTTTAATATTTAATAGGTATCTTTCAGTCTGAATGCATTTTTGCACATATAAATAATGTTCCATGTTTAGTTAGATATGTATACCTATCAGATATACATACATACTTATGTAATATGTTTTCAAAATTGTTCCGAAATTATTTTGTTTTTCAAAACTAAAAACCATTCCAATCCAAATATTAAGTGTCAAAATTTTTGAATTAATACTTTTAATTATGACTTTGAATATAGGTATACATACATACCTATTTATTCGTTTTTAAATAAACGTGGTACAAATATTTAAATTTTATTTGTTAGTAATTACTTACGATATCTATATAAAAGCGAAAGTTTGTTTGTAGTGAATAGACTTCTAAACTGCCCAGCCGATTTTCATGAAAATTTGTATATAGGGGTTTTTGGGTACGGAAAGAAATCGTGGCTCAAAAATTTTGCTCTAACGGACCGCCAAGTTGGGGCTGTGGTGCAAGTATTTAAACTTCTTTGTTTTAAAATGAAAACGGTTTGACCGATTGACTTCAAATTTTGTATATGTGTTGCTCTTTAAGAATTGATTAGACACTATTAACAGTTTTGGAATTTGTTAACCCATGTCGGGCCGACGGGTGGTCAAAAAAAATTTTGGGTCCAAATTTTGTCCGATTTTACGAAATTCTGCTTTGGCTTAAAAGAAAGCCCCAAAAAAATTTTTGTTGAGTTCCATTAACCCATTGCGGCCCAACAGCTTTTTATAGGTTTTCTCAGTACTTTTCTCTAAATTCGAAACGGTTTGACCGATTGACTTCAAATTTTGTATACGTGATGCTCTTTGAGAATTGAGTAGACACTATTAATTGTTTTGGAATTTGTTAACCCATGTCGGGCCGACGGGTAGTTAAAAAAAATGGCAAAACTTCCGCAAAGGGGTTGTGAGCTATCAAGATGACGTCATCACTTAACGGTACTAAATATCTCAAAGTTTCCGAATATATATACCATTAGTGGCGATGGCGCCATCTAGTGTTCGAAAAATGCATTACAAAATGTTCCTAAGATTTTGTAGCATTTTTATTAAAATGTTATATTTTTCCTGTTAGTCCATAAACTGGAACCAACATCTTACAATATTGTAGGGCATGATATTGTCTTTCATAAACATCTTGTTTCATCTGGATCGGTGCTACCATTTTTGAGATATTGCAATTTAAAGTGAAAATTTACAAAAAAAAAAAAAAAAATATCCAACTTTCAAAAAAACTACTATAACTGTGAAATTTTCAAAAACACCCTGTATTATTATTATACCATTAGAAAGGTCTCTTAAAACTCTTTCCAACGGTATATAATAAGTATGGTATATGTTGACAAATAGCCCCACCAGAGAACATAAATGCAAAAATGACGCAACAATTTTATTAAAAAATACATTTTCATACTTTATTTGTCATAAATTTATTTTGCCTTTTTGGCAAATTTAAAAATGTAAGAATGCATTTTAGGTTTGGATACAATATTGAGTTTGGTTCTGACAATTTGTTTTGAGGGATTTTGGAGGTGACTACCTCAAAGTTTTAAAATTTTTTTTATTTAAATATGTATGTAAAAATATAATTAGAAAAGCCCTTAGGCTACAAAATCAGAAGTAATTTTATTTGTGAAAATAGAAGCAATTTAATTTTCCAAAATTTTTTATTTAAATAGTTAGGAAGGAGTTTTAGAGTTGGTTTCAAAAGCAGGGTTTTACGCTTTTTCCAGAATATTTATATATGTGTATATGTGGGATTCTCAATTAGGAGGGATTTTAGAGTTGGATTCAAAACCAGGATTGCCCCCTTTTCCAGAATATTTATATTTATTAATTAGGGTTGATTATTTTTTGTATGAAATAGCTATGCCGAATTCTCATACCATTCTTTTCATTATAGTGTTGGATTCAAAATCTAGTTTCAATAATTGAGTTAGCGGGGGTTCGGGGGCGGCAGCCCCCGTAATGAAAATATAATATTATTTAACATGTTTTATTACAGTGTACTAAAAAAATTAGAAACTTATTAATTTTTTTAATGAATTAGGTATCCGAATTCTTATACCATTCTTTTCATTTTAGTGTTGGATTCAAAATCTAGCTTCAATAATTGAGTTAGCGGGAGTTCGGGGGCGGCAGCCCCCGTAATGAAAATATAATATTATTTAATATGTTTTATTACAGTGTATTAAAAAAATTAGAAACTTATTAATTTTTTTAATGAATTAGGTATCCCAATTCTTATACCATTCTTTTCATTTTAGTGTTGGATTCAAAATCAAGCTTCAATAATTAAGTTAGCGGGGGTAATGAAAATATAATATTATTTAACATGTTTAATTACAGTGTATTAAAAGAATTAGAAACTTATTAATTTTTTTAATGAATTAGGTATCCGAATTCTTATACCATTCTTTTCATTTTAGTGTTAGAATTTGTATCAATTTTACTATATGGCTTTATTTCGTAAAATTTTAGAAAATGATATGGCTTTATTTCGCATTCAAATGCGAACAACCTGTTCGCCCAACCAACGAAAGGGCTAAATAAAACGTTATACAGGTTGTTGGAACAGTATAAGCGTAATTTTATATCCAACTCAAAACCCTGTCAATCTTCAAAATCTTAGTATATAAATATTCTGGAAAAAGCGTATAATTCTGACTTTATAACCAACTCTAAGGTCCTTTCTAATTATACTTTACATACATATAAATACCTCAAAAATCTTCTAAACAAAACCCAACTCAAGATTGTATCAAACTATAAAGTACATTCTTAAATTTTAAAATAAATATTTCAAATGGAAAACAAAAAGCAAAATAAATTTATGACAAATAAAGTATGAAAATGTATTTTTTAATAAAATTGTTGCGTCATTTTTGCATTTATGTTCTCTGGTGGGGCTATTTGTCAACATATGCCATACTTATTATATACCGTTGGAAAGAGTTTTAAGAGACCTTTCTAATGGTATAATAATAATACAGGGTGTTTTTGAAAATTTCACAGTTATAGTAGTTTTTTTGAAAGTTGGATTTTTTTTTTTTTTTTTTTTTAAATTTTCACTTTAAATTGCAATATTTCAAAAATGGTAGCACCGATCCAGATGAAACAAGATGTTTATGAAAGACAATATCATGCCCTACAATATTGTAAGATGCTGGTTCCAGTTTATGGACTAACAGGAAAAATATAACATTTTAATAAAAATGCTACAAAATCTTAGGAACATTTTGTAATGCATTTTTCGACCACTAGATGGCGCCATCGCCACTAATGGTATATATATTCGGAAACTTTGAGATATTTAGTACCGTTATGTGAAGACGTCATCTTGATAGCTCACAACCCCTTTCCGGAAGTTTCACCAAAAAAATTTTGGGCCCAAATTTTGTCCGATCTTACGAAATTCTGCTTTGGGTTAAAAGAAAGCCCCAAAAAAAATTTTGTTGAGTTTCATTAACACATTGCGGCCCAACAGCTTTTTATAGGTTTTTTCAATACTTTACTCTAAATTCGAAACGGTTTAACCAATTGACTTCAAATTTTGTATACGTGATGCTCCTTGAGAATTGAGTTGACAATATAAACAGTTTTGGAATTTGTTAACCCATGTTGAGCCGACGGGTGGTAAAAAAAATTTTGGGTCCAAATTTTGTCCGATTTTACGAAATTCTGCTTTGGCTTTAAAGAAAGCCCCAAAAAAAATTTTATTGTATTGCATTAACCCATTGGGGCCCAACAGCTTTTTATAGGTTTTTTCAATACTTAACTCTAAATTAAAAACGGTTTGACCGATTTTCTTCAAAATTTGTATACGTGCTCCCCTATGAGAATTGAGTTGACACTATTAACGGATTTGGAATTTGTTAACCCATGTCGGCCCGACGGTTGGTCAAAATAATTTTGGAAGCTAATATTGTCAAAATTTGCGAAGTACTGCTTTGGCTAAAAACAAAGCCTCAAAAAAATTTTGTTGAGTGATTTGGAAGCAAATTTCGTCCAATTTTGCGCAATACTGCTTTGCCCAAAGAGAAAGTGTAGTTCCGTTAACCCAGTGGGGCACAGTGGCTTTTAATAGATTTTTGCGTTACTCAAATTTTATATGTGTGAAGCAACTTGAAAATGGAGTTGAGACTGTTAACAGTCGGTCCTACGATTGGTCAAAAAAATTTTTTTGGAAGTAAATTACGTCAAATTTTTGGAAAGTAGTTTGTACTGCTTTGAATTACAGAAAGTTTCAAAAAATCCTAGGATAATCCTAGAAAAATCGTTTTAAAAAGGTTGCTTTCATACATTTTAAAATTTACATGTGTAAACCGTGTGTAATTTTTGTGTTAACTTTTTGCAGTAACATCAACTTCAATTAAACCTCCATTGAGAGGCGCAGCAACGCGCACCGGGTACTAGCTAGTTTTCTATAATAGTAGAACGATGTATATGAACCTAGTCACCACCTACATTAATTCTTTCAGAAGGCCTGGACATCGAAAATATTTGAATGTATTAGTACACATTGTTAAAGTGTGTGAAAAAAAGCTCTTCCAAATGACGTTTCTTAAAAAAATTTTTGTACTTTTATGTTTATGTTTTTTTTTTTAGGTAAAATTAAAATTTTCATCAATTTTCTTTTAGAGTTTTCCCTATGAAATAATTGTACAAATATTTTAATTTTTATATTAAAATAAAATTTGAAATTTTTTCTTTAACATATCAAAATTTCAGCTTTCAACTCGAAATTTTTAATATATTTACAGCAAAATATATTCAATGATTTTTTAAGTATTAAAAATCACCGCCATTTTGACACTCTCAAAAAATATTTGAATAGACATTTATCGTGTTTTTTAGTGAACATAACCTTTAAATTAAAAGCTATAATTTCAAATTTTTTCAACGATTTCGGTAAGTAGTTCAAATTCAATCTAAGTTTTAATATATATAAATTTAATAAAAAATTATGAAATTTATATATAAATAAAGCTTAAAGAATTCTCTTTTCACTCGTAAAAAAATTAAATTTGAAATCATTTTTTTCAGCACATTTCCAAGAAAGAATTCGAAAAGGAGTACCACATTCTGGGTAAGAAAGTTTTTTCTAATAAGTACAGTTTCAAATAAAAAGTAGTTGCGTAGTGTAAAATTGTGTAGAGTAGTATTTTACAAGTACCTTAATAAAATAAAATAATATTTTTGATCTCAATTTAATATTATTTTAAAAATAATATTTAAATATTTTTTGTTAATAAAGAATTAAATAATTTTTATAAATAAAAGATTTTTTTTTTTAAATATACTTCAATAATATTTTATTTTATATACAATACAAAGGTACTTGTAGTTTAGTTATCAAATTTCTAATTTAAGTTTTTTAATTGAATTAACTTTCTTAAACATTATATTTGAAATTTAACAAAGTTAATTCAATTATTAAGTGCCTTATATTGCCTTTTTTAATAATTTATTTAAAATGGGTCGTAAATGCTCGGTTGTTGGATGTAAATCCAATTATAACAGTAGCACGAATTACGTTACAACTTATAAATTTTCAGTAAAAGAAAATTTAAAAAAATTATGTATTTTTTATTAAAGATACAGCGTTTACCTGTTGGAAGAACGAACTGGCAACCAACAGCCTATAGTACCGTTTGTAAATTACATTTTGAAGATTCGTGCTTAACTGTAGATAAATCGCAAAGGACGCGATAAATACCAGGCATTGTATATTATATATATTAATTTTTTTTATTTAATTACTTATTTTTTATTTCCATTTATTTATGATTTATATTTTTCAGTTTTTAATATTCTAATGAAATAATTAAACTCATTCAAATTCCCACTGAACACAACTTTTTTTTTGACCATTAATTTACGACATTAATAATCTTTTTGAAAGCTTCTAAGAAGCCTTTTCCTATTAAAATTTTTTTTGGAAGCAATTTTTTGAAATCCATACTTATGAATGAAAAAATTAAAGTTAAAATTTTTTTTTGTTACTAAATGATGTAAAAAAGATGATATTTCAATTTACTCTTTTAACATAATTAAAAAAAATCAGTAGTTTTTGAGTTATTTTAACATTTTTAACAGGACTCCCGCGTTTTCCCATAAGACTACGTGTAAATTTCATTTGCGGGAGTCCTATTTTGAGCTTTTTTTCTTTAGATGTCCAGGCCTTTTGAATTATTGTAGGTTATGACCTAGTTCTTTGTTTAAGTTTCTTAATATTTTTTTACATACACACATGCATATGCTGATAACAATATTACAATAGACCATGGTAGTAATTTAATTAGAAATATTATTTTCGTTAATGAAAATACATGTTCTTTAAAAATTTTTTTTAAACAAAATACGTTCACGCATATTCATGTAAGATTATTATTAATATATATTTATTATCTATCGAACACAAAACAAAAATAAACTTACATTAGACACATGTATACTTTACTACATAAACATAATGTATACATAGAACAAACATACTTTGTATTTGCACATCAATAGCACACTCTAAAACAAAATCATTTCACACTATTACATTTTGTATTACGCACTGCTGCATTTTTAATATTTGAAGATGAATAAGTTAGGTAGCTACTCGTGGTTTTTTTTTTTTTTGTATTTTTTTAAAATGTTGGGGTTCAAATTCGCTTCATGGTGAAAGTTTTTTTTTAATTTCAATTAATAGTTTTTTTTTTATTTAAGTACATATTTGTTTAAACTTTAAATTAATAAACTAATCGATAAAATATTTGCTTCTTAATAAAAGAATTTAAAATTTGTATAGTTTTATTTTGTTTCAATAATGATCCATTTCTTACCTATTAACTTTTTGTATACAATATTAAAAAAAATGATGCTAAGTTATGTAAGTATGTATTTAATTTTGATTTAGATTGTGATCTTTGTTTAGATTCAAATCGAATATTTGTTGCCAACGTTCTTAAAGTATCTACTCAATATGCCTAATCATGTACATATGTACATATATAAAAGTACAAACTCCACCAGTACTACCCTCTGTTGATCCCACTAAGGTTAAAATTCTTCATATGGTGTACTTTAGAACACGTACTGTAGTGAAAGTGCTCGAAAATCTGAATGTTAGAAAGTCCACTGGTCCTGATGAAATTCCTGCAATGGTTCTTAAACATATTGCCTCTCCCATTTTGAGGATTTTCTTTCGAACCGTCGAATTCGTGTCCTTGTCGACAGTTTTATGTCTGACACTTTTGAAATTAACGCTGGCGTCCCACAAGGCTCCGCCTTATCACCAACTCTTTTTTTGATTTTTATCAACGACTTAATCATCTCTACCCTCAATCCAATCCATAGCTTCGCCGACGACAGCACTCTAGTGGCATCCTACGATTTCCTTAAGAAATCTAATGTCACACATTCCGCAATTAGTTCAAAAACAAATATAATGGTTAGTTTAGTCAACCATGACTTAGCCAAAATAGCTGATTGGGGTAAAAGTAATAGAGTTGGGTTTAATACTTCAAAAACTCAAAGCTGCCTTTTTTCCTGCATGAGAAATCAGTTTAACCCGATTCTGCGATTCCAAGGTGAAAATATTAAACGATCAGACAATCTAAGCATTTTAGGTTTGCAGCTAAATCAAAAAATGCTGTGGAATGACCATATTTTTGATATAGCTAAGAATGCTGCCAAATGTTTGGGTTTCCTGTCAGTTGCAAAACATATTTCTCTCCTAAGGATCTGTCTAATATCTATAAAGCCTATATTCGACCTAAGATGGAGTATAACTCCCACATTTGGGCTGGCGCATCCTAAACTTCTTTGAGTTACCTCGACAAAATTCAAAATCGTGCCTTACGCCTAATGGGACCCTGTCGAACAAGTAACACTTACTCCTGTTAGCTCTCGTCGAAATATTGGAGCGATTTCTCTGTTTTATAGATATCTTGTAGGTAATGACACTTGTTCTATTGAACTAAAGTCAATTATGCCTCCTCTTAAACAATTCCAACGTAACACCAGAGGAGCAGCAAGTGCTCATTTCTACACCGTGGAAATTCCAAGATGGTTTAAAACTGGTTATGGAAACTCATTTGTCGTGAGAACTGCTAAGATGTGGAACATGCTTCCATCTAATGTGTTCCCCTCTTCTAATAATGTCCCATACTACAACTTGCATAAATTCAAAACGAATCTTTTTAGATTCATTTCCAATCTACCTCCTAATTCCCCTCTAATATCCTACTTTCCTTCCCTTTCCAACTAAACCTACATATTATGTATACAGGAATCCATTCCTAGCGTTTAGTTAGCGTGTAAAAAAAAAAAAAAAAAAATGTAAAATTGTTTTAAATAAATGTTTATGAATACCTATTGAGTTTGCATTATCAAAGTGAAGTATTTTACTTTTGAAAGTTTCAAGGTTTTAAAGAAATGTTCCAAATAAATAATTTTTGTTATTAGAGTAAGATCGGGTATTGTGGAACCCCTATTTGTTTTTTGACTATAACTCGGAAACTATAAGAGCTAATTCAATCAAATTACTCAAAAAACTTGAAGTAATTAATCTTTTATTATTTTTAATTTGAATTATTGTTTTAAATTAATTGTTAAAAAGGTTGCTTAGAGAAATGTACCAGCATGTCAAAAACATGGTTTTTGAAAATGAGCTGGTAATGTGGTATACTATATCATACAATGAGATGTGGTGTTTTAAAAAGAACAATTTTGTTTTTATTTCATAACAATCCATTTTTTATTTAAAGTTCATACTTATTTAATTCAAATATAAATAAAAATAAAAATTTAATATAAAAAGTCAAAAATAAAATAAAATAAAACATAAAACAATATAAACATTTAACAAAACAAAAATACTTCAGTCAATATCTTATAACTATTAATATAAGTAGGTTTATAATGTTAACAAAACAAAAATATTTCAGTCAATATCTTATAACTATTAATTATAAGTAGGTCTATAATGTATCTACATAGATATCTTTATAAATCTACAATATCTTTATAGATATATTCTTTTTTATAAAATTCAAAATTTAAGGCATGAATCACATATAAATATGGCACTCTTTTTTGGAAGACAAAGTTCATGGGCCCAGGTGAAATCACACTGCAAACATTGTACCCATAATCTTCCACTTATATCATCGCCCCATGATATATTGCAAAAATTGCATTTAGAATCTTTACTGCTGGGAAAGAAGCTTTCTGATTCATCTGATAAGTCATCATATTTTATATTTGAAATAGGTTCATTAGATGACGATGATGATGACCTTCTATCCTTAGAAGTGGATGGTCTTGGAATTTTCTTTTCTTTTTTTATACGTTTCTTTTTTTGTTTTTCCGGTGGCATCACCATCGTCTTAACTTTTTGCGACTTTTTAATTTTTTGGATACTATCCTCCAGTTGCTGCTTATAAGGTGATATTGTCAAGATAGTAGATTGAGTTTTTCTTCCTCTGTTAGTCGTGTTGATTCTTTTAATTTTTGGAGGAGGAGAAATATCCCATGGACTAAATCGCGCTGTACTTGTACTGGGTATTGGCTCAATATTGTGTGATGTTGCTTTTGCAATGTTTTTGGGTATGCTATCTAACATTTCTGTTTCGTTTTCTTTGCTATTAATTTGATTATTTAATTCCTGCATTGCAGAATTTACTTGTGTTTCATTTTCAGTCTCGCTTTCATAATTATCACCAGCTATATAGTCAACTTCCGAAAAAATACTTTTGTTGAAAGGATAAATTCCGGTACATTTAAAGCCGCTTATAGCTATTTGTCCTGTTTGAACTTTTAAGTACGCTGTTTTAAATAACTGGGCTATATCGCCCAACGTCACTTTTCTTCCACTCTCCCTTAAAAATCTTCTTATTTCCTCATTATAGTATTTTTTTAGAGGCCCCATAAATGTCCTGTCCAAAGGCTGAAGTTTATGAGTAGAATGTGGAGAGAGCGATATAATTATCACATTGTGCTGTCGAGCGAGATCTATAACTTCTAAATTTCTGGTGTGACTATAATGCCCGTCTAAAATGAGCAAAACTGGCTCTGTATCAGATGGTTTTGAAAACTCCAGGAAATGAAGAAACCACTTTGTAAAAATAGGTAATTGGACCCATCCAGAAATGTGAAAAGAAGCTTTAGAATCAACGGGAGCGTTATTCATGTAAAGAGGATTTTGATTCTTTCTTGGAAATATAAAATAAGGAGGAATAAAATTTCCACTAGTGCTCATGCAATTGATTACTGTTACAAGAGTTCCACGCTCTGCCGAAGTCATGGCTCCTATTTGTCGTTTGCCCTTCTTTGCTAAAATTTGTGGTTGTTTACTTTGTACAATAGTCAAACCAGTTTCATCAACATTCCATATTCTTGAGGGTGTAATTTTGTTTTCGGTGTAAATTTTCTCAAGAAGATCAAAAAATTTACTCACATTTTCTTGCGTAAATCCCTTTGATCGATCAAAAGACGTTCCGGTTGGTTGGCGCAAGCTTAGTTTTTCTTTATGTCTTTGTAAAAAGCCGTAAAGCCAATCTTTACCCGCACACTTATGCAAAACGGAAAATTTGTTTGGAAAGTTGTTTTTTTGGGCGATCTGGAATGCCAAACTACGGATGTCTTTCCTAGTAAGACCCCAAAAACGACTTTCCATATCTTGTAAATATGTAACTAGTTCTTCTTCTGTTTCTTGATCAAGAACAGGTTTTCGACCCAAGCAAATAGATAGAAGTTCATCTATAGATTTGTCACTTCTTGCCATACGTTGCAAGGTGGTATGTGGCACTTCAAATGTTTTTGACGCTAATTTTATACCCATTTGATTATTTCTAACCGAAACTATTGCCTTTTCCATTTGGACTTTGTTCCAATTTCTGACTTTCATACCTTTTTTTGGCATTTTTTAAAATATATAATCTGAAATCAAATTTGAGTTTTAAAATTTATGTACATACGTTATATGAGGCAAATGTGGAATAGTATACCACAATACCCGAATGGCGAAATACCACATTACCCTCAAGGTCATCCTTCAAATAAAATTCAACAAAAACAAAAAAATTTAAAAATATTATCATAACTCACCTTACCAATTCAAAAATCAAATTCTAAAATAAACGTTGACAAAAACAACCACCCTTCTTCGATAACAATTTTAGACTGAATAAAAATTCTAATTGAATTGCAAAAAATAGTCGTAAAAAAAAAAAACAAAAAAACATTTGCTATTTAAAAATTACAACGAAATAGAACATGTTGAGTTATGATTCATTTTAGTCGACTTGTAGTAAACTAAAAACTATAGAACAACGAAACTGCGTGGCTTAACGCGTATTGCAAATAGCTAGGTGTACCACATTAACCGACTATACCACAATACCCGATCTTACTCTACTAATACA
>OY720442.1:59279483-59302304 GCA_963082915.1 Dolichopus griseipennis
ATCAAAAAAACTTAAGAACAATAATAAATTTAAAATAAAACTAACGTAACACCAGAAAAATTTTAACCTAATTAAAACCGCAAATAAATGGACAATTTGTAATTTTTTTTTTTGCTATTAAAACCAAACTTTTCATACAATTTAGCTGGGGAAAAAAATAGAAAAGGACAGAAACAGAAAACATTGGATAGAATTTATAACAATTTGTGACCAAAATTACCATTATTTTGTGTTGTGTTAATTTTTACTAAATACATTATAAAATATATATATATATATTGTTTTGTTCCAGTTCCTAAACTCCAAAGTAATACGAGAATCGTGTAATGTTATTTAATATATATAACAATTATAAAATTAATGCATAATAATATTTTATATTATTATATATTATATGGCATTAATATACTATTTTGTTGAATATAAAAAATGGATTTAAAATTTCATTTTAACATCGAATTTAGTAATTAAAATTAAAACGAGGAAAAGTGTAGTAGAGTAGACTGTGTCAACTAGACATAGACCAACCAAATTTTGTACTCACTTTGGTCAAATAACTAAACAACTTTTTGCAAAATTTCAAAAATCCAGCTTCATTAAGTATAGAGTAATGCTCATATATAAGAAAAGAAGAAGTTAAATGGCAGGTCTCGAACCCACTGTGGTAGACCAACCGAAATTTACAGAAACTTTGATCATAAAATAAAACTATTTTTGGCAAAATTTCAGACACGCAGCTTCAATAGGTATAGAGTAATGATCATATAAAAATAGAAGTTGAATGGCATCTACTCGAACCCGAGGAACAAAAAGCTGGATTACAATAGCGATAACTGCTATTGCATAAAAATGAATTTGTGGAAATTTCAAAATTCCAACTCCTTTATTTTTTGACTTATCCTCTGAGCCTATATATAGCCCCCTCCTTCTCCGCGTCTCAAACGTAATGACAAATTTAGTATACCCTCTTGACTTCTAGTCATTCGGGTATAATTAAGAAAATTTGTAGTTCAAATATCTAATAAATTGCTCAAATGAAGAGAAAACCGTATAATTGCAAATCAAATTCGTTAAGCCTCTTCCTATATAGTAGACTCCTGTTCAGTACACCGTTTAATTTATAATATATAATTTGATATAGGAACGTAGCGATAATCGAGTTATTTATCAAATAATGTTTCCTACATGAGTGATAATTAATATACAATACAATTAAAGAAGCATTAAAAAAACCCCTAGAATAATTCTTAATAATTTCCCTTCAAGTTATCCACCATGTAATCCAACATAATGCATATTTCCTAATCTCAATGCCAAAAAATTCCTGCCCTAACACCAATACCAACGAAAAACAAACGGTATATTTGTATTTAAGATTTATTCCAAATTTTGATTTTTAAACCGGAGAATGATTTTGTTTGGAAATCCATAATAATAATAGTAAGTTCCACCAAAAAACGTCCTAGTTGGATAATAATGAATGTCACCCCATGTTAAATGGGCATTTCAATATATTATGGAAATTTTGTTATAAAAAATTACAAAGACATCTTCAAGAACCGTAATATTCCGATCAGCTGTGGTTGTGTTATGTGACTAATCTGGTGGTTATGACTCCGTACCTAGTAGCACATTTTCATCCATTTTGTTGTCAAATTTGTGACCAAAAGGAATACAAAAGGTTATTTGAGTTGAAAATTAAACCTTTAAAAACCTTATCACTTACTTATTGTTGATTGTTTAGCTACTAGATCTTTGAAAAAGTAAATTCATGGCTATCATTCTTCGGGCCCTAATCAGTGCCGGACCTTTACAAATAAAATTTATAAGAGTTCTCTTTTATTCTTTTCCTCACAGGGTCGCATTATGTATTAAATTTGTTACCTTGATCGGCCAGATTTTATATAATTAATCAATGTCGCGTAAAAATCCCCACCATTTTTTGTTTTCAGGTTTATCCGGTCCCGCTTGGATAGCTTCAATAGCTTGTTCAAACTTTTACGATTATATGACAGTCAAAATTTTCTGATCGTAAGGTATGACATTAAGGTTTTTTAACCTCATATCTGCTAAGAATAAAAAATGCAGGCAGATATCTCTTTTAAAGCTCCCCAGTGGCGTTCCACTTGCAAATACATGAAATAAAATAAAATTCCTCCAGGTTTATTAGCATATTACTCTTAAAAAATCGTCATCTGAAATTAAAAAAAAAAATTATTATCTAAAATTGAACTGGCATTTATTTTAATATTTATACTAAACTTTTTACCGTTAAAGAAGTTTAAAACTAATTTTAATTATAATATGCTTTAACTGGTTATGGTCATACTGTTATGATTATGTTCTTCTAAACAGGATAAACTTTAAACTGAATTTTTAATTAATAAACAAACTTATTAAGTTTCTTTAATAGAAACAATGTATTCAACTTTTTCCATTGACTTTTTTTTTAATTTCATCTTAAATTGAAAATTAAACTAAAAAACAAGTGATGAAAAAAAAACCAAGGGTTTTGAAAAAGCATATTTTCAAAACTATATTGTATTACATACTGAGTTTAATTTTGAAATATATACACTGGTGAAAAAGTTACTGCTTACTTATAAAATTTACTGCTAACAGTAAATTTTTTATTTTAAAGTTCTAATAGCCCATCAAAATTTCAAGACCCTATCTTAAACCGTTTAAGAAATATGTAGGACCAAAAATTTTGCAAAAATTGAGTTTTATATAATGCTAAATTTTAGTACCGTATGGCAACCCTATACATTTTGTCGACGTATTTTTGTAAATTCTATAAAAGCAGCTCTCTTATACCGTTTTTTGATTGAAAATAAACCTAGCAGAACTCTTGTTATATCAATTTAAATATAGGACTTTTTTGGAATTTGCAGGGGCTGTAGCTTCGTAACCCTTCAAAATTAAGAAAAACCTTTGACACATGTTGAAAAATATGTATAGAGCTTTGAATTTTGTATATTACTAAAAAAAAATTTGGACAGGTATTTAAGTTACAGGTGTTTAAAAATAGCAAAATTTCATTTTTCAAGCCCTTATAGCTCCTAAATAGAGGACTCTCACTAATTTCTGAGTATCTAACTAACCCAAAATCTCCCAAGACTCTAGCTTGAACCGTTCAAAAGATATGTGTGGGCAAAAGTTTTTCAAAACTTGAGTTTTGCAAAACTTGAGTTTTGCGTAATGTTAAATTTTACTATCGTATGGTAACCCTAAAAATTAGCCTTTTAAAAATTTATAAAGCTTATAAGACCAGCTATAGTTTGCGTTTTCAGATTGAAAATATTCACAACTCTTGTTATAACAATTTAAATATAGGGATTTTTCCAACTTTGGTAGGCTGTAGCCCCGGAACAGGTGGGGCTACAGAAAAAAATTCTTCTACGAAATTATTTTTTTTTGCAATAACTACCCATGTTTAAAATTTCTTTACTCTATTTCAAACGGTGTAAAAGTTTTTGTAAACATACGGACGGATGGACGGACAGACGGACAGAGTGAAGCTATATAGGCACATTTTTACAAAATTTTTTGAAAATGTGCTAAAAACTAGAAACATAAAATTAGTTAAAAAAATACAAAAAATAATTATAATTTAATGTAGTGTTTCTTTGAAAGTTGAAAACATTTTTATAAAAGTTTTTTCAAACCAAACTATTTTTTAAAACCAAATATTTTTAAAGTTCAATATTTTCAAAAAGCACAATAATTGGGATCCTATACAGCTGGGATTTTTTTTGCATTAAAAATAGTAGTTTATAAAATTTTTTGCAAATTTTATTTAAGTCCTACATAAGTAAGAAACTTAGTGTTTTAATATTGGTTACAACGTTTCGAATACCTAAAATCCTCTTCCAGCTGAATAAATTTATGGTATTCAGGTTACAGGTGTTAAAAAATACCAAAATTTCAATTTTGGACCCCTTACAGCTATTAAACGGAGGGCGCAACGAAAAAATTTTCTTAAATCACTTCTACTAATTTTTGATGATCTAACATCTCCCAAAATTTCAAGTTTCTAGCTTGAACCGTCCAGAAGTTATGTAGGGCAAAAAATTTTGCAAAAATTGAGTTTTGGATAACGGTAAATTTGAGTACCGTAATGCAACCCTATAAATTTTAAAAATTTGTAAAGTTTATAAAAGCAGCTATCTTTCGACGTTTTCAGATTGAAAATGTCCCTCATAGAACTCTTGTTATAATGTTTTAAATATAGAGTTTCTTTCGATTTTGAGGGGCTGTAGCTCCGTAACGGAGGGGACTACGGAAAAAAGTTCTTCCATAAAATTATTTTTTTTTGCAATACCTACCCGTAGTTAAAATTTCTTCTTTGTATTTCAAACGGTGTAAAAGTTTGTGTAAACATACGGACAGACTGACGGACGGACAAACTCAAAATAACGAAAACCCATTGACACTTGTTGAAACTTTCGTTTTGGAGCTTTCAATTTTGTATAAAAATTAAAAAACACTTTGACAGGTATTCAAGTTATAAGTGTTTAAAAGCAAATTTTATAGCAAAATTTCAATTTTCGACCTCTTACAGCACCTAAACAGGGGGCGTGACAAAAAAAATTTCTTAACTAACTCTTACTTATTTCTGAAGATCTAAGTTCTCCCAAAATTTCAAGTTCATAGATTGAGCCGTTCAGATGTTCTGAAGAACCAAAAATTTTGCAAAACTTAGTTTTAGATAACGGTAAATTTTAGTACCGTATGGTAACCCTATACATTTGGCTTTTAAAAGTTCATAAAGCTTATAAAAATAGCTGTCTTTTACCAAAGATAATGAATACAACTAGATGTGCACTCTCATATAAAAATTTTTTTAAAAAATAAAACCCTAATATGGGTCTAATATTATCATACATTCATATACGTTAAAAATTAAAAGAGCTTTTAAGAGAGTTAAAAATATAAATAAGTCACGTGACTGTCGATTAACTATAGTATATAAAGATTTAAAGAAGATAATTTGAGAAGGAATTTTTTATTTGTATTTTATCTAGGTATTAAATATTATTGTTGAATGAAGTTTAATAGATTTTTTTTTACTTCACAAAAAGGTTTTTTATGAATGATTGTGTGCTGTTATTGTAATTTTAGAAAGGACGAGGAAGAGTGTAGTAGAGTAGACTGTGTCAACTCTGGGATACCCGTATGACCGTAACATATACATTATATCATCCGGTTAATTACTTTTGGCAACATTTCAAACATACAGCTTTATTAAGTGTAGTAGAATACTCATATAAAAGAAGGAGTTGTATGGCAGCTACTCGAACCCTCTGCAGTAGACCAACCAAATTTTGCAGAAACTTTGGCCATAAAACTAAATTACTTTTGGCAAAATTTCAGACACGCAGCTGTAATAGGTACAGAGAAACACTTATATAAGAAAAGAAGTTGTATGGCAGCTACCCGAACCCTTGAACCAAAATGGCTACGACGGACAGACGGACGGACATACATGGTAACGATAAATGTTTATATTCTTAACGTTTTTAAATTATATAGGTACTTACATAAAAATATATAAAATATTTTTCTCAGCTTCAATTTTTGTTATTACACTTAATTTAATAACTTATACGGTTTTGAAGAATTTTAAAATGTTAGCAAATAATTCTAATATTTAAAACTAGCTGTTGGCCCGTCACAGAATGACGGAAGGTCAATTGAAAGAAGAACTTTTTCTAATAAAGAACTATGTATTTCTAATTTCATTATGTACATTGCAACCGTTATATTTTGTACAACGCATATTATACTTCGATTCTAGTAATAGATACACAAAAAATAAATAAATGACTTATATAATTTCTTGTTGTATCTTAAAAACTTGAAGATGAATAAGTTAGTTAGACTATTTTTTATATGTTTCGTATTATATACAATGTTGAGGTCGTTAGTTCAAATCCCTTAGTATAATTTTTTTTTTTAATTTCAATTAATATTTTTTTTTATTTAAGTGCGCACTTGCTTAAATTAAAAAAATTAATAAAAGATTTTAAATTTTTTTAAAGGTTTATTATGTTTCAATAATGATCTATTTCTCCATCTATTAATGTTTTGTATATATATTTTTAAAAAATGTTGTTATACATTCTATATTGTTTCCTTTGTTTAGATTCAAATCAAAATACTTGTTTGAAGGCTGAACGTTCTATAATGTAGCTATTCAACATGCTAAATAATGTATCTATTTATATGTACGTGAAATTGTATTAAATAAATGTTTATTTTTGCATTGAGTTTTGCATTATCAAATGCAAATTATAAATTTTATTTGAAATTTTTTTAATATACCTAACTAAGTTTAAATAAAATTTATTTTGTCTGGTGCATTGAACTCAGGTATTGTATACCCGACTCCACCTTCCCAACCGTCAGTCGTTACATAATTTTTTTCCATTTTTAACTTTTTTTAAATAGATAAATAATTAAAAGGTTATGAAGGAAGGGATGAGAGATAGATGAGGGAGAGTTGAGAGCGAGATGAGGGGAAACTTTGAAATTACTTTAATACATTGCTTGGTTTATTTGCTTAAGCAAACAAAGCAATGCATCAAATCGTACATTGGGCTTTCGCCCTTATTTCAGATTTTCACTGAAAATTATCAAGACTTACTACACAAATGTTCCTGTGAAGCATTGTCTACTTAGTTCTTATTTACAAAATGTCTTACTATTTATTTAAAATTTCCAGAAAATCTTCTGTGATTTTTAAAACTGAAATGAAATTATTCATAAACTAATAAGTAAATTTTATTTCAAAAAATTTTTTTTATTTTTTATTAAAACTAAATTGGCCTGCTTATGATAATTTATGATATTTTATTTTCTAAAATAAAACACATCCAACAAAACATTAATATTTAATTTTTTTATAATTGAACACATCCAACAAAACACATTTAATTGAATGCGTTTGTTACACCTCATTCTAGACAAATATATTAATAAAATAATAATAATAATAATAATGTTATCTTCTTATGTTTTACACGGAGAAAGATATGATTTTATTTTTAAAAACATATACGAATAATGTTGAATAATGAATGAGTTATCTGAGAAACCGTTAAAATTAGACCCTTTCTTCCAGAACAATTTTTTGTTTGTCTCAACATTCCCAATCACTCAGCTCAAAGAAGATAATTGAGAGCCGAAGACTCATTATACCAATCACGCATTAATTTTAAAATTCTTTTAATAAGTGCTAATTACTGACAAGCAATCAATGTATTTTAAAATTCACTAATTTTTCTGTTTTACCCATTGTAACACATTTTTCTATTTTTTATATCTCGAAATATCGGGTGTTTCAAAAGAAAATTGAGTTTAATATAAATTTGTTTTTTGTAAATCACCTCAAATCTTGCAACTGTTATTGTTTTTTATACTAATAATGTTCACATGCAACACATGAACATCATTATTCATTAGTATAAAAAACTTAAAGCTCGTAGTTCGCTTTACAAAAAATATATTACTTATTCCATTGCAAGTCAGTTCAAAAGTTATAGATTTTTTTATGAAATTTTTCTAAAAACCCCTTACTAGTGCTATAACGAATTGGTTCTTATGTGGAACACGCTCATAAATAAATTTATCCTATTTTCCACACCACCAAAGAGGTAAAGGATATGGCGCGTTTTTTTTTCGTGGTATCCCCAATAGGCCTAATCCACTTAGTTCTTGCTGTATTATTCTTTTAAAATTTTTAGTTTTCGTTCGCTAGTATAATTTTTTTTTAATGTGGTTCTTTCGAAAATCCATAAACAGTTTTTATACCCGTGCATACATATATGAACATCGGGTATATTAAAATTACTCCTCCGTTTGTAACGCATCGAAATATAAGAGCTAGATATAGTGTCAAGGGTACGTATCGAATCAGCATCGAAAAGTGAATCGATCTAGCTATGTGTGTCCGTCCGTCCGTCCGTCCGTCAGCACGATAACTCAAAAACTATAAGAGCTAGAGTTCTGAAACTTTCACAAAGTAATTTTTAGACAATTTGCAGGTTCCCTATTGTTTTTGGTTAAAATCGGAGAAAGGCTTCGGGTAGCTGCCATACAAATTTTTCGATATTTTATGAGTATTTTCTAAATTATTAACGAAATAGAAACCAAATATAAAAACAAACAAATTGTTGCTTAATTATTAATCGATTCATGGTGTACTGGTTAGGACATGTTACTTGTAGCAAAAATTTCTCGGTTCGAATTCAGGCTAAGGAAAATTTTTTTTTTTTTAAATTCATTTTTTTTTTATCTATTTTTTTTTAATAAAATATATGTATTTATTTTATGTTTGAAAAAATTTTATTTTATAGAAAATTTGACATAAGACTCTCATTTATATTAAAAATTATTAATTTTTTTTAATATAACAAGGGCAACTATAATCTTCCTCGTTTCTAATTAAAATCAATAGAAAATATTCTACAAATTTTATTCTATGTTTATAACATGAATTAGCTTTATCAAACCATTTAGGTAAATCATTTATACAGCTATTTTTAATTTTTAATAATATTCCTTCTTCGTAAGAGCTTTTTTTCATAATTTTATCAAAATTATTTGTAAATTTTAGACAAATTTCAAAAAATTCATTTGTGGTTGCTTTAAGTGATCCAAAGTCGGTATCATTTTTAAAATTCTTGAAATATATCAAAAGTTCGCTTTCATTTGACATTTTTGCTATTTCATTATCGAGCAAATTTTTAGCGCAATCACTGCAATTATTTATTGTACTATATTTAAAATTTTTTTCATTGCAAATCCTGCAAAATATCTTGTTGCATTCTCTGATAAAAATTTTGTTTCTGCTGAGTCCGGCTGATTTTCAATAATTTCTATAGAATCTGTATTAGCTATATAATTAGTGTAAGTATTTTGAGTGCAATAAATACCCTTTAAATCATTTTCATTTGTCACAATATTTTCATTTGATTCTTCGTCATGTAAAATATTTTGCCAGTCTACATTAAACATATTTTCATTATCTCCTTCACAGTTAGCAAACTTAGAACAAAATACTATTTTTACACCAATTATTTTTGCTATTATTGATTTGAACTCATGTGCAGATGGATTTTTTTTTTTGAAACGTATTAAACTGAATAAATTTTTAATTACGTCCTGATTCAGTTTGTTTGTGCAAATATAATACCAATCATGATATTCATCGAACAAATCATTTGACAACATAAGAGTAGCTTTAGTTGTTTGTATTAATCCATTCAAGCAATTTATTCTTATTTTTTATTTGGCACTTAAAATTTAAGATCCTGCAAATATTGTATCATACTTACCATTAAATTCCTTACATGATTATTTTTTTGCAAACCAGCCATATATGGATTCTTATTAAAAAGTGACTTGCTATTTAAACAGTCGAATAAATTATTTAATTTTTCAAAAACTTCCGCTGTAAATATAGCACAGTCTTTATCTTCATAAAAATTAGATTGAGCATATGTTTTGATTCCAGCAGAAATACTTGCACTTAAAACTTGAACAGCTAGCTTTACACTCATGTTTTGGAAATTGTTTGGATTTTTGTGATTCTCCATTAATCTAGGACAAACACGTGTAGAAGATTTACTATCTTTTTCAAATAGTTCTGTAACAATATTCCATTTAGCACACTTTTCTGATTTTCTTAAAGGGTATTTCATTAAATTATTTCTAATAGATTATATAAATTCTAATAGATTAAATAAAAGGTGAGGAGTGTCGTATAAGCAATAAATTTTTTCATTTTTATGAAAAAATAAGGCTTTTCTACATTTGCTTTAAGCTGTTTAAGGAAGACTGATTAGGAAGCTTAGAAAAATATTCTTTAATTTTTACAAATAATTCATTTGGTAATATTGAAGAACTTAAGCTTTTTATTGGCAAATTATTATAGATACAGCTAACGGAAGGTAAACGAAATTCAAGTTTTTCCCGTAAAAAGGTATAAACGGCTGTTGATTTAAAAAATATTAGCTGAGATAATTGTTTTTCCTCCTTTGAATAATATATATCATTCTTATTTTGCATACGACAAAATATTTCTTGGTTAGTTAAATTTTCATTAATCTTAACTGCTTTTCGTTTATTTAAAATTTTGTTTTTGCCTTTTAATTTTTTATTTTAATTTTTTAAAATTTGATTTTCGTTTTCCAATTTGCCTGTTAATATTCTATAATACGCTAAATTTCTTTCTTTTTTATGACAATGCTTACAAGAAGGTGCATTATATTGAATTGAGTTCGTTTCCCAATTCATTTCATCTAAATTTTCCATAATAATATCATCATCAATAATTAAATTATTTGGAACAATATTTATTTCTTCTAATGAGGTTTCTTCTGACAAAAAAAAGTGAAGGACAATCCTCCGAATATAATTTCCTCAGGCCAATATGAGATTCCTCAAAATGGCAGCTGCAAATATAAGGACTTTTTAAATTTTTTATGTAGTCAAATGATTGCCAACAAGCACTAGCCCTCTTTTCATATTTTGCAGTATTCTTTGGTGGAAACTTAAAAAATTTTAAATTTTCTTTTCGAGAAGTATTTTTGCAACTTCGTATGCAACAAATTCTAATCAACGGCATCTTGATTTAATAAATAATCTATTAGGAAACACTTACCTGCATATTATTTGAAGATAGTAAACACCTTCTAACTTGTAACACTAGTACTTTGTATTCTTGAAACTTTATTTTAATTTTAAATTTTAATGTGCTTAATTATTTTTCTTATACAACTTATACTAAATAATAATAATATTTTAAATTTTAAAATATTATATTACTTTGTATTAGAAAAAAGTATAAGAAACTTAGTAAAACCAGATTATAAACGAGGAAGATTATAGTTGCCCTTGTCAACTTTTAGATACCTGTTCACATAGTAGACACAGTCTACTCTAGCAAACTCTTCCTCGTTTTATAATTAAACACATCCAATAAAACACATTTGATTGAATGCGTTTGTTACACTTCATTCTAGACAAATATATTAATAATAATAATAATAATAATAATAATAATAATAATAATAATAATAATAATAATAATAATAATAATAATAATAATAATAATAATAATAATAATAATAATAATAATAATAATAATAATAATAATAATAATAATAATAATAATAATAATAATAATAATAATAATAATAATAATAATAATAATAATAATAATAATAATAATAATAATAATCATAATTATAATAATAATAATAATAATAATAATAATAATGTAATAAATTAAGACTAAGGTATGTAATGAAATTATGCATTATAATTTTAATTATATATTTTTCATGTACCTAACACAAAAGTAACAAAAACAAGTGATGAAAAAAAACAAGGGTTTTTAAAAAAGCACATTTTCAAAATTATATTGTATTACATACTGAGTTTAACTTTGGAAATATTTACTTGGAAAAAAATTTTGTTCACTGACTCCTAATCATATTTGAAGATCTAAAATTTCAGGACCCTATCTTAAACCGTTTAGGAGATATATGGGACAAAAAATTATATAATGGTAAATTTTAGTCAACGTATGGCAACCCTAAACATTTTTGTTTTATATATTTATAAAGCTTATGAAACCTATTATAAAGCTATTGATTGCCGTTTTCAGATTGAAAATATGTCTAACAGAACTCTTGTTATAACAATTTAAATATAGGGCTTTTTCCAACTTTAGGGGGCTGTAGTTTATTAATTAATAATGTAATTATTTTTTTTGCAAAAACTACCCATGGTTAAAATTTTTTTACACTATTTCAAACGGTGTAAAAGTTTTTGTAAACATACGGACGGACGGACGGACAGAGTGCAGCTATATAGGCACATTTTTACAAAATTTTTTGAAAATGTGCTAAAAAGATAAGTTCATTTTCTTATAAAAATTTAATTTACATTTTTTAATCTCTTTAATCTTTAATCAGCGATATGAATTTTTTTTGGAGGTGTCACTTGAATATCACTCTAATTACTCTGAATTTGTTTTATTTTCATAATCATACTTTTGTAATCTTGGGGTGGTTACGAAATCAGTTATAAATCCTTATATTGTTTAGTTTTTCGTAAGTTCTTTGTATAATTCACGATAGTAAGTTAAAGAAACTCGTATCTATTTATGTATGTGTAAATGTTATTAAAAATTCATATTTTTTCTTAATAAAATTATTTTGTGAAGTTTCAAATCGTTTTAAACGAATCTAATTACTTTTTTAAACCGCACTATTTCAAATTCGATTGCGTAAAAAAAGAAAATTGAATAATTTTTTCAAAAAGCGTTGAAACAGTGTCTAAATGTTAAAAGGTGCGGCTTTTCTGAGGTTTTAGTAGTATCTGTTAGTTTTTTTTTTATATCTATAGGTAGTTTTTTTTTAATTTATGGAGTGGAGTGGGTGAAATTTCTTTTTATAATTCTATATTTTTCTATTTTTTTTTTTTCACATCATAGTGACTTTGCACGGATATCTAAAAGCTGACAAGGGCAACTATAATCTTCCTCGTTTTATTTAAATTTAAACCATGTTAATATTCGTTTAGATAATAACTTAATACATGTTTTTGTACCTCATTTTGTGAATATTATGATTTAACATATCATAATAATAATAATAATAAAAAATAAATAAAATAAAAAAAATGTTCAATTTAAAACATCATTTTAAAATACAATTCTAAAAAAATGTTATAAAATATAATAAATTTATTTATTACATTTTTACTATTTTCTTAAATGTTTCATACAATTCAGTTTTTAGGTGTAAACACAAATACTTGTCGGTATTTTTGGAATGTATAAAATATATGTTACTTGGTGTAATATGCAAATTTAGAATGTAACCTTTGATTTTATTTAAAAGTAGGTATACATATGAATTCTGCGTTTAAAATATGGAGTAAATTTTTCTTATAAAAAATATCACTTTATGGAAATTACAATTTCTCTAGACTTTTTTTTTATATATTTTTATTTGTATTTAAGTCTTCGTAGCTTTTTTGTTTTTTTTTTTGTTAGATAATTTTCAGGTTTCTTTCTTTTATAACTGTTATATTCGAAGGAAATTCAGGTGAAAGATTTAAAAATATGTATAGATGTATTAAAAATTCATATCGTTGTTTAAGAATTTGTTACATTTTTATTTTTAAATTTACATGGTGTATATTGTGATATTGATGTGTTTTTTTAGCTTTTTAACTTTGAATTTTAAAGTATTTGAAAATAGCTAAAATATTAATAAAATTTGATTGTCTGCCGATTGTACAGAGTTTCTTAATTTTTATAATTTAATTATTTTTACTAGAATCCTCAAAACAAATGTAAAAAAACTACGTAGATATGAATAAGTAGTAAAAATTCCCTAACTTAAACAGAAGCGTAGCGGCTGAAGTAAAGGTTAGATTACAATAGAATAGGAAAGGAATACCTATAGTGTAATAATAATTTTAGTTAATAATATTTGCAGTCATTTAGATATTAGGATAAGCCGAGTAATTTTATAAATTAGATAAAAATTAATGGTAAGTTTATTGAAAAGCTATTTAAGTGTCAAAAAGTTTATTTCAAATCAATTCCTATACTAATTAACTAAATAAAAAGTTTTAAATAGTTTAAAAGAATCTATGAAATATGGAAGCAATATATTATTGGTACCTTCAACAATTATCAGCAGTCACTAAATATTCCAATCAAGATTCTAATTAAATCCATTTCTAATAAAATTTATTTAGATAATAAATGCTATAATATGTGCTTAATATATTATTGGCTTTTACCAGGAAAACTTTTAAATTTTAGTATTAAAGTTGTTCTGTACTTAATCTCAAACCGCACATCAATTATAAAAATCTTAAGGCACGGAACAAAAATCCGGCAATTAATAATAAAAAGTCCAAGATTTTGATTGAATATTATAAACCAGACTCTAATTGAGAACTTAAGAAAGATTATTGTATTGAGAACTTTCAATGTTTAAGCTTAATACATAAAAAAAGGAATTGTAGAAAGAAATCCAAGTATTCGTTTAAAACAGGTTTTTATCTACTTTCGATAAAATAGTTTAAAACAACTCAAATTGTGCAAAAATAGCGTTGTAGACTTAAGTCTAATAAAAATAAGTGAGCAGAAATTTTAGATATTGCATAAAATTAGTTGAGCTCTTAATTCATCCAAATTAACATTCTATCTAATTTATAGGGTTTTTTTTACTAAAATCTGCCATAATCAAATAACAATACAATTTTATTAATTTAAACTGAGTAGAACTCGACTCGACTCAGATATAAGACATTGGTTTTAAGTTATAGGCTTAATCTATAATTAAAAAAAAATTATATATATTTAACAAAAAATACATTAATATAACAATATTATCAAATGCAATAATGTAAACAAAAAATTTAATTTAATAATATAACTCACAGACACATAAATACCTTATGAAATCCTAAAAAAAAAGTTCTTCTATATTTAACCCAATTATTAAAATAACCTTTACTCTCTTTAATATCTAAAAATTTTGGTATTATACAATAAAATATTGGTATATTATTCCTACATATTGTATGACACATAAAAACTTAATGTATGTATCTGTAATATTTTATGACTATTAAGAAAATGTATATATAACATCCTTAAGAAAAAATTTTATATTTATCTATTTTTTATTATCTTTGTATTTTTTACCAAAAAAAAAGAAAAGTTTCTCCTTGTGTAAATTTTATTTTATAAATAAGCTTGCATACATTTAGTAAAAATATATAATATTATGTATATCGTACATATTCTTTTTTATTTTATTATTATTGAGCCTACTGACATCTATGAAACTAGCACGAGCCTGAAAAAATAAAAAAAACTAGGACAAAAAATATAATGAAATAATACCTATGTTATAAAAACAAGACAGGATCACGTGTTATTGAAATAAAATTTTAAATCTTATTAAATGTTTATAAAATAATTAAACAATGTTTATAAAATATGAATATTTTTTTTAATAATTTTTATTAGAATAAAAAAAAATCAACAACTACTTAAAGTTAAAGTGTTTAATAAGAATAAATAAATTTTGATAATAATAGAGAATTATAATAAAACTTAGAATATGTATTTACATAAAATTTTAATCATTTCATTGTCTATTTGAATACAGCAAGAGGAAATAAATCCTAAAGCAATTAAGCCAATTATGTCTTATTTCACTTTGAAAGAGAAATAAATCCTAATGCAGGAAATAAAAAATTTTTTAAAGCACCCGCAAATTTAGACGCGAATAAGATTGTGAACGCGATAACAATGACAGCAGCTTACATTAATTTAAGCAAAACGCGAAGAGAGCTGTGAAGGAAAAGGCTATTTCAGGAGCGAAGAGTGCCTAGACGGGAAAACTCGCAGGCCACAGGGCTTAATAGAATTTCTAATTGTTTGAAACTTGTGGAAAATATTCGATTTTTACAGTCGATCACAAATTTTTGAATTAGAATAATGCTAATACAATATTTTTAAAGTGAAATATAGCCTCTAGTCTTTGTTTCTCTTTGGAATGAAAATCAACACTTACTGCGACATTTTTTGAATTTAAAGAAATTAAACAACTCATGCCTTCATTCAAGATTCCCCAGCGGGAAACAAGGAGGGCAACAGATGCTCATCTTTACACAGTTGAGCTCACCATATGACGTAATACGGCTTATAGCAATTCGTTTATCAAACGCTCATCACGTTTATCGAAACATATTCCATATCCCCATCCCCATAACCAAATTGTACATTTGTATTACAGGTTCCCTCCTAAATTTTAGTCAAACTCAACCATAATTCATAAATCCTTCCATATCCCCATCCCTGTTACCATACTGTGCATTTGCATTACAGGATCCCTCCTAAAATTTAGTTAAAATCCACCATAATTCATAAATCCTTCCATATAGCCATCTCTTTAAGTAAATTGTACTTTTGTATTTAAGGTTTCCAAAAATTTGGGCTACCCACACTGCCGTTGAAAAACTCTCTTTGTTTTTAAAATGTTATCTTTTTTATTAGGTACAAGCATTTCTTCAAGAAGTCTTTTTATACCCGTGCATACATATATGACATCGGGTATATTAGATTTGCTCCTCCGTTTGTAACGCATCGATCTAGACGAGCTAGATATAGTGTCAAGGGTACGTATCGGCTCAGAATCGAAAAATTAGTCGATCTAGCTATGTGTGTCTGTCCGTCCGTCCGTGTGTCAGCACGATAACTCAAAAACTAAAAGGGCTAGAGTCTTGAAATTCACACAAAGTTATTTTTAGACAATTTCTAGGTTCCCTATTGTTTTTGGTTAAAATCGGACCAAGGCTTCGGGGAGCTGCCATACAACTTTTTTGCACCAATATGAATTTCTTCAAAACTAATTATACTACGGGGATAAAAATTACACACGGTTAGTTTTATAATGACTCCGGCACTTATATGAAGTTTCAAAATGTTAGGGCCCCATTTTCGGGGGGCTGCCATACAACTTCTTTGCACTAATATGAATTTCTTCAAAACTAATTATACTACGCGGATGAAAATTACACATGGTTAGTTATATAATGAATCGAGCACTTATATGAAGTTTCAAAATGTTAGGGCCCCATTTTCGGGGGGCTGCCATACAACTTCTTTGCACCAATATGAATTTCTGCAAAACTAATTATACTACGAGGCTGAAAATTACACACGGTTAGTTACATAATGAATCGAGCACTTATATGAAGTTTCAAAATGTTAGGGCCCCATTTTCGGGAGGCCGCCATACAACTTATTTGCACCAATATGAATTTCTTTAAAACTAATTATAGTACGACGATAAAAATTACACACGGTTATTTATATAATGAATCGAGCACTTATATGAAGTTTCAAAATGTTACGGCCCCATTTTGGGGGGGCTGCCATACAAAGCTTTCGATTCAATAACTGCGAATCTAATGAAGCTACAAGGTTAAAATTAAAATTGGGCAGGTAAAGTAATAGGGCAAGTTAGTTGGCAAAGTCGGACATCACTCGGACCATCGGAATTTTAAGGGTGGGCCATTTTTTTTTTTTTTGTTTTTTTTTGTTTTTTTTTTTTTTTTTTTTTTTTAAGCTAAAGTTATGGGACAATGAATGAAAATTTTGGACCATCGGAATTTTAGGGTGGGCCATTTTTTGTTTTTGTTTTTTTTTTGTTTTTTTTTTTTTTTTTTTTTAAGCTAAAGTTATGGGACAATGAATGAAAATTTTGTTTTTTTTTTTGTGATTTTTTTTTTTGTTAATTTTTTTTTTTTTTTTTTTTTAAGCTAAAGTTATGGGACAATGAATGAAAATTTTGTTTTATATTTTGTAATTTTTTTTTTTTTGCTTTACGTCAAAATTATGGAGTAATGAGTTAAATGTATAAGGGAAGCATATTACGGTTTATTTTATACACCATAGTGGGTATGCACGGGTATCTAAAAGTTGACAAGGGCAACTATAATCTTCCTCGTTATATTAAAAATTTATTAGAATTGTTTCAAGATAAATATTAAAATAAAAATTCTTTTCTTATATAAGTTATTCTTTTGTTGACAAGTATGTACTTTCTTCTGTCTCGGGTATACTTCTTAAGTTATCATCATAAGATATTTAATTATATTACAATAATATTAAATACAAACAATTGAAGGAATTTGTAATATTAGATTTCATTAAATTAAAGATATTTGTAACATAATAAAAAAAAGCTTAACCTTTTAGTTTGTTCTAAAAAATATAGATTAACTAGATAAAATTTAAATGTAAAATTAATATATTCATATAAAATGTATCTGCATTTTTATTGTTTTATTAAAGTGCATAGCTCAAGCAATGGCTAATTAAAGTTTTAGAATTAGATATATTATTGATTTATTTAAATGCTTTGTTATGAAAGGTGCAAATTTAAAAAAAAAGTGAAAAAAAAATCTTCTAGGTGTTTTTAGGAAATTTCAGGTATTTAATCAATAAATTAACCTGTTCATCTAACCAAAATAATTTGATAAATATACCTACATTCTAATAACTGTTATAATATAGTCCTATTGTCATAGTCAACCCATAGTGTAAAGGGATGAGAATGGATGGAAAATAAATTATTATTAATATTATTATGATAAATTACTTAACTATTGTTAAGTTATAAAAAAATCCTAATACTCCTTGAATAAGAAAGGTCCTAGAATATTTTCTGAAGAAGCCTATGCAGATTGTTAAGAATTTATATCTTTCTAAAATTTTCAGGTTCTGTGATTTACATCAAAATTTGAATCTATTTTGTGATTTTTTTACAGGTGTTTATAAAGAATGAATTTTTTGATTTTTAACCCCTTTCGGTTTTAAAGGACAAAAATATTTTCTTAATTTACTGATTTTTAAGCAGTTACAACAAAAATTTCAAGTTTCTAATTTTGCAAAAATGGAATTTCGCTCAAATATAAATTAAAGTACCGTATTTCAAGTCTATGTAGCTTTTTCATACACATACTTACATATATTTATAAACTCTTTAAAAGCTGCCATTTTTGCCCTTTTCATATTGAAACTATACCTTTTAGAACTTTTATTATAATAACTTAAACATAAGGTATTTTCATAGTTTGGAGCTCTATAACTCCGTAAGAAAATTTTTCGACGAAATTCATTTTTTGCATTTTCCACCCGTAGTTAAAGTGTTTTTTCTCTGTGTGAAACATTAAAAACTGTTGAGGAAGGAGCGTTGATGAAAGGACGGGAAAGGGACTATACAGCCACTTTGTTTTTTAAATATTTGTGTTATTTTACAGAATGTGTTAATGTGTGGGTATTAATATTGGATATAAAAATAAACTTTTCAAATTGTAAAATTAAAAATTATGATTGGTAAAATAAATAATAGATATCTCAAATGAAATGCAATTAATTATAATTACCAATATGGTTAACGATAATCTAGTTAAAGTCGCTAATTGAGACTTGAAAAACAAAGTGGAGCTTAATTTTTTCAAAACCCAATGCTGTCACATGAAACTTAACAAATAACAATTTAAGCATGCAGCTTAATCAAAAAATGATGTGGAATGATCAAATTTTTGATATAGCTAAAAGTGTTGCCAAATGCTTGGGTTTTATCTTTAGGTGTTAGTCGTATTTCTTTTCAAGGGTCCTTTCCAGAATCTATAAAACACGACCTAAGATGGAATATAACCCACATATTTGGGCTACATCTCTGTCCTTAAACTTTCTCTGTCGAGTTCAGAAACGTGGTAATCGGTTAAATAATGAGCCCAACGTAAGTAATACTATATCTTCGCTTGACATCCGTTGTAAAATTGGAATTTTTGCTCGTTTCAATATATGTCTTATAAGTAAAGACAGTTACTCAATTGATAGAATCACTTATGCCTCCTGTAGCAAATGTGCACTTCTACTCATGTGCCTACTTCCAAAAGTTGGCGATTTTAATATTTATTATGTGCTTAAATTTAAAATGAATCTTGAATCTATATTTTAACTCCAATACCAGTTCAATCCCAACCATAACGGATTTTATTAAACTTTTATGAAAAAAATCAAACTTTAAAACTTAACTATTTAAAAAACGAAGAAACGATTTCAATTTTTGCAAAGTAATCAAAATTTTTCCTTTAAAACTTTACGGTTTCAGATAATTTTTCTCATAATTTTGGTTTTTGTTTTTATTTTTTTAACAATTAAAATTTGAAAAAAATAAAAATCGCATTTCCTCTAAAAGAGAAAATAAATTTTTTGTAATTTTTCTTTTTTTCTCAAATTTTTCATTTTTATTTTGCTTTTTTTTTTTAAATAAATTAAAGTTTTATTTTACCGTTCAAAATTCATTTATATTTTTTTTTAATATTTTTGTTTACTTTTACTAATTTAATTTATACAGACCTTAAAAAAAATATGAAGAACTTTTCTATAATTTACTATTTTAATATTTTAACGAGCGCCCGTCCATTTCCGGCAGTTTAAAACTTAACTGGAAAAGCTTTATTTAAATTTGATTTGGGCTTCCTTGAAATTTTGCATAGCCTAATTATTTACATAAAACTGATTCTAGCAAAGTATATAATGAACTACAAATTTTCTTTTCCCTGAGAATTTTGGAATTATTTAAAACACGCCGACAATCATAATTTAAAACATATGCAGCTAGTTTTACTCACTGGTTAATATAATTACCATATTATGTACAATTATACCCCAACACAGTATATCTTGAGGATATATAATACAAACAATAGGATACGGATTGCACCTTATTACTCAACACTAATTGCAATTAGTTTCATTCATACTGAAATAATATTTATAGAAAAATTTATAAAATGATCAGATAGGTATCGTAATAAACATACATGCAATCCTTAACCCTAGATTACTAATCCATTTCAGTAGTCTTATTTTACAATTTATGAGTAAATTAATTTACCTTCTAAAACTGAACTAATACCTTAAAACATGCAAACCGTTTATACCGTTTAAAAAGCAAAGTGTTAGATACATATTATAGCACACTTAAGAACAGACAATATAAACCACTTCGATATATAAGATATAATATTAGCTTTCAAAGTTCGAAGTGAGTTAATTACACTCACCATTAGCAATCTAGGGTTGAATATATCGAATTTTCACTCTATCACTTATTCATTTATAGTAAATCTTCCTAATACAACTCCAATCATTTATTCAAAATAAAATAACATATTTTTAGGCGAATTTCATATTACACATTTTGATAAGTTTTTAATGAATTTTGAGCTTTGATAAGTACTTAGGGTTCAATTTAAATAGATCAAGTAAAGTTCTGTTATCGATATAACGAATTTACATTTCAACTTTAAAGTTAATTTTTATTTTGCAAATATTTGCAAAAAAATAAAAACAATAGGTAAAAAAAATGCAAAAATTAAAAGCAATTATTTATACTAAGATCTAGTCATTTTTTTCTCATTTGTTTGCTTTTACCACAAAATAATGCACCAAAACAAATATAAATGCATATGAAAGTTTTTTGTATTTACTAGTTTTTACTAAAAATAATTTCTTATTTTTAATTTTTTTTTTTTTTTAAGTTTTTTTATTATTTTTTTTTTATTATTTTTACTTCTTAGCTTTTTCTAACGAGAGAATTTTAGGTGGTAATATATCACTACAATATTTGTTTTTGTTTTTTTTTTATATTTTTGTTTTAAATGTTATTTATGGTATACTTTATAGTGATATAGTTGTTGCTGGTGGCGCTGGTGGATGTTGTGATAGTGAAGTTTATTTTTTTTTTTTTATATAGTATTGTATTTGGCAAAATAACGGAACTACTAAATTAGTTGTATATTTCCTTGTGCATTTTTGTATTTATTTTCATGAAAATAAATATTAAAAAAAAAAAAAATAATAAATAACAAAATTTTAAAACAATAATCCGAATAAACAGGAGTAAATTTTCTGGTCTCATTCAATTTTTGAACATAATAAATATAAAGGAAAAAAAAAAACATTAATTGCTTGTGTTAAAAACAATATAAAGTGAAAAATTACGAAAATTTTTTTGTTTAAAACTAGAAAATTCGTGAAAGATGGAAGTGTTGAATATGATAACTCTAGGATATTGGTATGAAGATCCTATCTAATATTTACTTATAATGCCAACTCATCACAATAAGGGAAAGTCGACTATAGTTTTAAAACTATTTATTTACTTTAACTGAAGAGTTTTTACTAAAAATAATTTTTTTTTTATTTGTGAAAATTTTAGAATTAATAAAAGGCTTTTACTTTAAATGAAGTGAAAATTTTTATTTAAAACTACTTAACAAATTTTAATATTAATTTAAAATATGTTCACTTAAAGTGAAATAATTTTATTTATATTAAAAATATCAAACATATTTCTCACTTAAATTATAAATTCTTGCTTTTACTTTAAGTGCATTTTTTTATTTTTAGTGAAGATTTATTTTACTTTAAATGATGTGGAAAAATTTCTCTTATAAATTACTAAAAAAATAAGTTATTTTAGTTTAACTGAAGAGTTTTTACTTTAAGTGACTTTTTTCTAGTTTAAGTGAAAATATTAAATGACTTAAAAATGTTTATATTAATTAAAAAAATCTTCACTTAAAGTAAAAAAATTTAATTTTTATTAAAAAAATCAAACATTTTTTTCATTTAAATTTATTTTGCATTACTTGGTAGTTACTAATAACCGTTACCATCGCAACCAACTTTTATAAAAGTTCTTAAATCTTAAAACTGAATAATTTTTACAAAATTTTAGATACTCAAGAAGAGACAAAATAAAAAAATATAAATTTCGTTCTGTATGAATATTCGTCGAATTGGTCATGTAAGTCCAATCCAATTTTGCGACAAATAGTTGTCAACATAAAAATATAGTTTGTATGGCAACTACTTGGACCTGATGTTTGAACTTGTTTAATATAAATATTGCCATTACATCATTATTTAATCATATGAGACAGATGGATCGGTAAAGGGATTTAAATATAGCTAAATTATTTCAGAACTCAATCTTAATCAAAAGTTTATCCAATTTACATACACCACACTTGCTACAAACGTCCAAACGTAATGGCAAATCTGTTATACTCTTAAGGGTAGCAAAAAATTCCCTACAGTTGACAAAATAAAAATAAAATAGGGAGGAAAAAAAGTGTAAGCAACATAAGTACTGTTAATATTTTTGCATTGAAATGGTTATTCGTGTG